>MU683590.1:14211-47137 GCA_026770625.1 Nicotiana glauca
AGTTTCGAACTGTGCGCCGCTAGCCTAAGTTTACGCAGGCTGCTAGCCTACCACAGTCATCCTCCTTTATCCCGGTTTGGGACTTTTTTTTTAAGGCCTGCCTTCAATCCAGGCGTGTCATTATTTCTTCATACTTGCTCATTGCTGTAGTTTATTTATCGATATGCCATTACATTTGAAGGCTCCTGCTAAATCAAAATTTAGAAGGTATATGTGACCATTCTTTAAAAAAAAATAATCAAATTTCAGAAGGTATGCGCCTCGCCTTGCATGGGATAGAAACACCTTTGTTTATACGTCCATTTTAAAAATACTGATTCAAACTTTAAGAGCTTCAAAGTAGAAATATTTTCGATTTATCTACTAATGATCTTGGTCTTTCCTATACTCATTTTGTAATTCTTTTTTTTTTTGAAAAGGTAATATATTTGTATTGATTATAAAAGTGGTTACACTAAATAGTGTAGCCAACTAGTAATTACAATGAGAGAACCAGAAGAGAAGCCTAAAACTCTATAAGACTCACAATTGGTCTAAGACATCAAAAATACACTCGCTCTCTTCTAGGTATTCCTGTTTACACCAAAAATAAAAGAGCATTAAACAACTCATCTTCAGTTTTTGTATTGGAGTATGGTTGTCCTTAAAACATCTTTGATTCCTTTCTTTCCATACTGTCCACCATATACAAGCCGAGACAATCTTCCATCTCTCCTTCTGGCTGGAGTGTTCCCCATCTCTTTTCCAACTAGTTAGGACTTCCTTGATTCTCCTTGGCATAACCCACTGGATCCCCCTCAGGTTGATGAATATCTTCCATAGTTGATCAGTAACACTGCAGTGCAAAAAGAGATGGTTGACTGTCTCCTCCTGAGCTTCACATAGGTGGCATCTAGACCCCAGCTGATAACCTCTCTTCGTGAGGTTATCTTGTGTCAAGATTGCTTCTCCTGCTAATAACCAAGTAAAACATGCAACTTTGTAAGGAATTCTTACTTTTCAGATCATCTTCCATGGCCAACATCCAATCTGATTGTTAGACTGGTTGAATGCTTTGTAGGCAGATCTGACAGAATTCTTGCCCTCTTTTCCCCCTTGCCAATGCACCTTATCCTTAGAATTAGAGGTCCCTTTGAATTGTTCTAAAGTGCTATAAAATTCTGACATCCTTTGAATTTCCCGATCACTTAGGAGTCTTCTGAAGGTGAGATTCCATCCTTGATCTGTCCACAATTCTCCAACATATAAACCTTGTTGTTGATTCAAGTTATAAATGTCTGGAAACAACTGCTTCAAGGTTCTTTGTCCGAGCCATTTGTCTTCCCAAAAAGAGATCTTCATACCATTGTCCACTTTAAGACTAGACTTATTACAGAATTTCGGCCATTGATTTGAAGGTGAGATTCCATCCTTGATCTGTCCAAATTCTCCAACATATGAACCTTGTTGTTGATTCGTCCGAGCCATTTGTCTTCCCAAAAAGAGATCTTCATACTATTGCCCACTTTAAGACTAGACTTATTACAGAATTTCGGCCATTGATATCTGATGGATCTCCACAGGCTAACCCCATAAGGAGTGCTCACAGATTTGGTTATCCAACTGCCTTCCTTCCCATACCTTACCTCAATTACATTTTTCCACAAGGATTGTTCTGTTGTAACAAACCTCCATAGCCACTTCATCATCAGACTTTGGTTTTGAATTTTCAGGTTCCTGATCCCCATACCCCCTTCCTTTTTGCTTGTTGTGACAACATCCCATCTGACTAGGTGAATCTTGTTTTTCTCACTGGCTCCTTGCCATAGGAAATTTCTTCTCAGAGCATCAAGTCTTTTTGCTACACTTGCAGGCATAGGACAAAGGGACATCATATAAGTTGGCAAAACATCCAGTACACTAGTTAAGTCTACCTCCCAATGGCAAGTATTCGCTCTTCCAGCTGACAAACGTCTTTTCACACTTCTCAATTACACCATTCCAAATCCCTTTAGATTTGCTTTTTGCTCCAAGAGGCATTCCAAGATAAACTGTTGGCAGTGTTCCTACTCTCCCTCCCAGAATATTCACTAAGCTATGAATCTCCATTACTTCATTAACTGAATAGATGAAGCTCTTATTCTAGTTAATGTGTAATCCAGAAATAGCTTTAAAAAAAATGAAGATCACCCTCAAAAGAAGCACCTGATCTGTATCAGCATCACAAAATACCAGTGTTGTTGTTGTTGTTGTTGTTGTTGAGACTTCCAGTGACTCTAGATCTCTAGAATTCACCCTGAAGCCCTTGATCCTATTGTTGGCTTTGGAAGATTTAAAGAGACTATTTAAACCTTCCATTGCCAGAATGGATAGAAAGGGGGATATATGCCCCCCCCCGCCTCAAACCTCTCTGTGAAGAAAAAAATGCAACAGGTGACCCATTTATCAGAATTGAGAATTTGACAGTGCTTATGCAAACTTTGATCCACTTGATCCATCTCTCTTCAAAGCCCATCTTCTGTAGGATTCCCGGCAGAAACTCCTAATTCAGGTGGTCATAAGCCTTTTCTATGTCTAGCTTACACAAAATGCCTGGTTCTTTGCTCTTCATTCTAACATCAACCACTCACTTGCAATAATAATAGCATCCATGATTTGCCTTCCTTTGATAAAGGCCATATGTTGAGTGTCCACCAGTTTTCCGATGACTTTTTTGAGTCTTTCTGCCAAGATCTTTGATATTATTTTGTAGAAGCTACATATCAAGCTAATAGGTCTCAAATCTTTTAACTCTTTGGCTCCCACTTTCTTTGGAATCAAAGCCACCAAGGTTGCATTAAAGCTCTTTTCAAAGGTCCCATTTACATGAAAATTTTGTACAACAGTAATCACTTCTGAGCCTATCACTTCCCAGCATTGGATGTAGAAGGCCATGGTATAACCAACTGGACCCTGAGCTTTGTCCCCTGCACATGCTTTAACACTCTCCCATATTTCCTGTGGTTCAAAAGGACTCGGCAGCCTATGATTATCTTCTGGATTAATGGTGGGGCAATCCTTTAGGTTGCACTGTGGTCGCCACTCCTCAGCCTCTATATATAGGTGTTGATAAAAGGCCACTATCTCTCTCTTGATATCTGCAGGGTTCTCCATTGTTCCTCTATTCACTTGCAACTTGTCAATGTTGTTGTACCTTCGGTGGACATTGGCAATTCTATGAAAGAACTTTGTATTTCTGTCCGCTTCATTCAACCATACTGCTCTCAACCTTTGCCTCCATGCTATCTCTTCCTTCCTAGCTTTTTCCTCAAACTCTATCAATAAGGTAGCTTTTTTGAGTTTCTCTTCATCATTCAGAGTCCTCAATTCTTGTGTCTTCTCCAGTTAAGCTAGTTTGTCCAGTATATTCAATTTCTGCAATTTCAGGTTGCCTTGAGTTGATTTGCTCCACTCTTCGAGTTTCCCCTTCAAAGCTTTCAGCTTGAAAGCTAGGACATAGTCAGGTCTGCCTTCACAGGAGAAAGACACACACCAAACCCTGATTCTCCCTTTGAAACCTTCAGTCAGCAACCACCAATTTTCAAACTTGAAATAGGACTTAACTGGTTCCCAGTTCCCACTTTGAAGTAACATAGTAGAATGGTCTGGTGCTGATTAATTTTTCTAAACCCGACATCCCATTTTTCAGATACTAGGAATCTGTCCAGTCTAGCAGCAATATTGTACTCAACCCCTTTCGTCTAAGTGAACTTCCCTCCCAGTAATTGCAAGTCTACTAACCCCATATCATTGCTGAATTTCGAAAACTCTAACATTGACCTGCTGAATCTGCTGCAGTTCTTCTTCTCTGATGAGTATCTAACTGTATTGAAATCCCCACACACCACCCAAGGCCCAATGAATAAACCTCTAGCAGCACCTACCTCCCACCATACTTCTTCTCTTTCCCCTCTATCATTAGGAGCATAAATGCTAGATTAGTGCCAAACAAACTCTTGTGATCTTCCACTGAACTTGATTGTATTGGAAAGCACCCCCACACTACTGATTTCCCCTTCCCATACCCCCGTACCCTGTTGTCCCACATAATGAGAATACCTCCTCTAGTGCCACTAGCTTCTAATTAAGCAAACTTCACCCACCTATTAGCCCATAAGTCTCTAACAATCTCTCTAATTTCCCCTTCTACTTTAGTCTCTTGAAAGCAATAAATTTCTGCCTTCCAGCTACCCATCATATTTTTTATCAACTCCCTCTTTCTATATCTATTTAGCCCCCTAACATTCTATGAAACAATTTAATCATCATTTATTATATATGGCCACATATCCCCCCTGCTCCTTGTGCCATTATTTTTGAAATTGCTCCTTATGTCTAAATTCCTAACTTCTTTGCTTTGCTTCTTTTTTGGGGTGACTGCCTCCATAATCGATGAAGTAGACTCCATTGCGTGTCTCCTTTTGCAGTCAACTTTCATAAATAATTGGAAGGCTTCCTTCTCACATCCTTTAAACTCCACCCCAAATTCCTTGCTCAACCTGATAATATTTTGATGCACCCAGATTAGAGCATTAAAATCAGGGTCATCCTCTTCTTCACTGTTTAAAGAATTTAGACGGAGAACTTCTTCTATGGTCCACTCCCCCAATACATTCCCCTTCTCTTTTTGCATGAAATTATTTTCCTGTGCATCTGCCGTTTGTTGCTCCCCTAAATTGATGATCTCCATGGTTGTTTCAATAATAGACTTGGTCGGAATCTCTGTCTCTTCAGTATCTTTATGAGAGTCGAATGAATTGCCACAGATTCTGTCTCTAACTTCAAGAGTGTCCACTGCTGATTTCTTTTCTTTTGTTGAGATGGCGTGAACCTCTATTAGAAAGGGGTCTTTTAATAGTTCTTTGTGGCCTGATAAAAGTGGGTCTTTACAATATAAGTTGAGGGAATAATCAATCTGAGTTGGGCCCAAATTAATTGATTGTTTGGGGCCCATATTCTTGTTTAGAGACCTGGGCTGAAACTCACGTGTGGCTGACACATGTGCCAATTTTTAAAACCTTCCCCTCCCATCTGTGAGCCCACGTGACTTTCCAGAGGGGCCGCTGATTTGACACCCTTTTCAAGGTGGATCCCATTATAAACCAAAGGGTAAAGAGTTCTTCCATTACCCATCAGACTACTGCCTACATCTTCTTCTTCTTCCCTCAAAGATACCGCCACCACAGTCGCCGGCTATTCACACCAGAATGGAATTTTTTACAAAAAGCCGTCACTTTCCAGTGCTATCTCTCTTGGTACCTTGCTCCCATCCCCCCTCAGTTTAATCCTAGCCCATCCGAGGTGGTTTTTGAGCATTGTTTCCTCTGTTTCTATTCGTCCCCCACTTTGATCTTCTATAGTTTTGAGCACTTTTTCCGACCAAAAGTTTGCCGGAAGACCCGGAAGCCTAATCCACACCCAGTCCCGCTTCACCTCCTCCGGCCAGCATCCAGTGGTAGGGCTCCACCAGCCTAGACTGACTTTTGATTTATTCCATTGCCATTCTCCATTAAGAACATGCTCTGCTTCCTTCCTCGAGGGGAATTCAAAAAGAAACTGAGAGTCATTCATCTCATGGACATTGATACTGATGGCAGACTTCCAAGTGTTGCATGCCCATCTTCTAATGTCGTTCAGGGTTGGTGATTCCTTCATGGAGATCAGAACTTTGCCTACAATGCATCTACTCAAGACATCTTTTTCCGTTAACTCTGATCGACTTGGGATTGTGATCTTGGACTTGTTGATTTTGATTGGAGATGATTCTGTTCCTTTTGATGGCCACCTGCTGATTCTGATTGCTTCCTTAAAAGAAGTCTCCAATCGAGGGATGTTTTCCAACTGAATCTTCTTCTCTTTATCAGGAACATTAATGAGCCTAAGGATTTTCTAGGCTATATCTCCCCACCCAGCATTTAATGTGATTTCTGGTGTAATAATAACAGACCTATTATCCCCTTGTACTGCAATGAAACTGATGTACCTACCATATTCCTTATATTTAAGGTTGCAATAATATTCTGTGTAATGGTCTTTCATAGACCATCTTCTCATTGCCCTGCTATGTTCCTTTGATGCCACATTAAACACTTCTGTCACCCATTTCATAACTTTAATGCTAACTGTTGTTGACCTCATTAATTTTTTACTGCATTCGACCCGTTCGAACCAAACTTCTGATCTCATTCTGTTCTTAGTGATATCGAAAGATTTGAAGCCCGCATTGTAATAAATCCTATTACTATCCATGGTTTAAAGGCTGGACATATGAGTAAAGAACGAAGGGAGGTGAGGGATTCCGGTGGGTATTGCACCGGAAAAAACAACTCCACAAACCTAGGAAGAAGGAAAGAGAGTTTTCTCGGGTAGTGTGCCTGGGAGCATTTTGACTAACGACCAAGTTTTTCCATTTTGTAATTCTACTTTCCTTTTAATGTGTCTTGCTCATTTTGAAGTTTTAAGAGGTACCCTATGTTTGTGAGACATTTTGTGCTCTAGCTTTGTTTGGGGTACGTAATTTCAGCCTTTGTAATTAACCAATGGGAACATTGTATCTAACAGAAAGCTGAAGCTTGAGGACAATATTGCAAATATTTGGCCTGATTTTGGATCAAATGGAAAAGACCAAATAAAGGTATGTAGAAGAAGTTATGAGCTACACCACAATAGAAATTGTTTCTGACACTTCTTGAGTGAGTAAATGATTAAAGAAGAAGAAAAGTTAATTTCATTCTTTTCTTCCCAGAAAATATTTGAAGGTAGTGGCAGAAAACAACACCAAGAATTGTAGAATACCTATTTCTTAGTCCTGGATATTTATTGTTTTAATTTCCAACTATGTCAGTTTGAGTGCATGCTTCTTTATCTTTTTATTTTTATTTTAAATTTAATTATGGCAGGTTCATCATGTTCTTAACCATACCTCTGGTTTACATAATGCCATGGGTGGTATTAGCCAAGAAGATCCTTTTTTGATGACTGATTGGGATGAATGTTTAAAGCGGATTGCCATGACTGCTGCAGAAACTGCACCGGGTCATGAGCAGCTGTACCATTATTTGTCATTTGGCTGGTTATGTGGTGGCATTATTGAGGTAATGTTGCATTTCATATTTTCTGATCAAATTTTATGACTGTAAGTGCTTGCTAATTATTTGTGTCATGACCCCTAATGCATCAACTAAAGTATGCAAAGCTCCAAAAGTTATTGAACTAAGTTTAACTTAAATTTTGAAGGTAAGTTTCCAAATGTGAACCATGTTTATGGTCATGATGGGACGATGGGAATTGGTTTGTCACAGAAAGATCTGACAGTACCTATTAGTGGCTCCTCTTTTGAATCTGAAATGAAATAATCTTGTAGTGGAGCGTCTGTACAAAAACATATTGCTATCAGTATATTATAAAATCTTGACATGCTTTGAGGTATTTATCTATTGTCATCTCAATACAGCGAGCATCAGGAAGAAGATTTCAAGAACTCCTAGAAGAAGTGTTTGTTCGCCCTTTAAAGATTGACGGCGAGCTCTATGTTGGAATTCCTCCAGGCATGATTAGTGTCTACTTTTTATTATTTCCTATTTCCTCCTACTGCTCTTTGCTATCAATTGGCTCGATCTTTGCTTGTTCAATCTCGTTAACTATGCTGACTGTCATGTTAGCAAACAATCGTCATAGTTTCTAGGTCCCTTGTCAGTTGATAACTAATCTAACCACGCGGGATATACCATATTTGTTGGTAATTCTTCTGAAAAATGAAAGTTTAGACTGCTTTTATCCATGCTCAATATTATCGCAGCTACCTCGTTAAAAATTAAGGTCCAAAATAAGTTTCCCATGTTTATATGATGCAGATGAAATATTGTCGGTATTAACATGCTGGACTTATGGGTACTTGTAGGTGGGCAGTTGGCCAGTAACCACCTCAAGTTTTGAGGGGTAGCTTATCTGATCACTAAGTTGTCAAAATTTCCAACCCATTTGGTGTCAGACAAAGCAGTTGCAATAACAATGACAATACTAATGATAATGATACATTATAAAGCGTGACTGAAGAATTTGGGCGTACGACATTTGGTCTTTGGCATTCCATTTCTTCACCTTGTTTATCTTATTTCTCACATGGTACAAACCTGTGAGAAACCAGCTGCTGTGTGCATTGACCTATGACCTTCAGGAGGAGGACAGCCATAGAGTTCTCAGGATTTTGTATAGTCAATTCTAGAACCCCAAAGCCTCAAGAAATTAACCTGTAAAAGGCTTTTCGGACTGAAGTTTCTGTATCACCATGTAATATGCTTCATGCTTGAGCACTTGTTCATCTAGATACTTGCCACAGAATTTAGCAACTCCCAGGTTTCCCCTTGTTGAAGAAACCCTGTTTCCCCTTCCTTTTCTCTTCCAAATATCTTGATGCAACAATGTGATGTTCTTCTTCTGGATTAGATCTATCAAGTTTTGAGTTTGCCTACGTCCCGTTTATGTAGGTTTCGAGTAAACCACAAAAGAAAGTTTCATATCACAAACAATTTATATTCTGGAGGCAAGTGACAGTCTTGCTTTACACATTTAATTATCAAACCACTCAGACCTGCTTTTCTCACATATAGAAGATATAGTTTTAAAAAAAAAATCTATTCCACAGAGTCCCATTTTTAAATCCCCAGCCAAGCATGAGCAATCCCCTTCCAGGAGGGAAGGGGATGGTAGATCCTGAAGGGTCTTATTGTATAGCATGGTCATTTGATCAGTCTCTTCCTAGCTATAATCATAGGCCTCTCTCTCTCTCTCTCTCTCTCTCTCTATACACACACACACACAAAAAAAAATATATATATATATATATATATATATATATATATATCCATTTGATAGTTGACACCTAAAATTCCCTATTGCAGGTGTGGAATCTCGACTTGCAACGCTTACAGTAGATATGAGTGATCTCACCAAGTTGTCAAATGTCAGCAACCGTTCAGACTTGCCATCCACCTTCCAGCCACAGCAGATCGCACAACTTGCAACTACTTTACCTGCCATATTCAATTCACTCTATGCTCGCCGTGCTATTATACCTGCTGCCAATGGACACTGCTCAGCTCGTGCCCTAGCCCGCTATTATGCTGCACTCGCTGAGGGTGGGAGGGTTCCTCCACCGCATTATTCTTCCATGCCAACCTTAGGAAGCCACCCACACATTCCAAAGTTCCCTTCTCAACAGACTGTTAAGAAGCAAAAATCTAGAAAGAAAAATGCTGCTTCAGATGCTGATGGTCCTGGACCGACTCAAAATAGTAGTTCATCTGTTGATAATGGCTATGGACATGATGGCAAAGGTAATGTATACGTCCGGATTCCCGACGACAATAGCTACAGTGGCGGTGATACGTCAAGTGATAACCGGAATATTAAACTCTTCCACAACCAAAGAGTTCATGATGCTTTCATGGGAGTTGGAGAATATGAAAACCTTACCTACCCTAATGGGCAGTTTGGGCTTGGGTTTAAAAGGAGTTACTCAACAAATGGGGAACTTATTGGCTTCGGGCATTCAGGTATGGGCGGATCTACTGGTTTTTGTAATCTCAAGCATAAGTTTGCAATTGCAGTAACTCTCAATAAGTTGTCATTTGGATCTGTGACCGCGAAAATAATACACTTGGTATGTTCTGAGCTTAACATTCCAGTGCCACAGGAAATTTCCAGACTTGTTGAGACTGGATCTAGTGATCAGTTGGATGTAGGTAAACCGCTGATTAATTGACAAAATTTCACTCAAATTTTGCCATTGCAAGTGAAACTATATCATCAAGACAAAAGAATACCATTGTACTTGACAATACAAGTTTAAATTATGGTAGTATATTCTTTGCACGTGATACTGAAGCTTTACAAACTTTGTAATGTGTATAATTCCAGGATCGACTGGCCATAATCATGCTAAAGCAACTAAAATCTCTTGTTTTTAGTAAGTTTGATATAATTGTGCGTATAGTTTTTCCGGTTCTAACTATAGAGAAGGTTTAAGCGGCTAGATACCTTGAAACTTCCATGAAAAGCCTGCACTAATGGAAGGTTTAATTTAATATTTTTCTTTTCCTTTTACTTCTACTATAAATTTCTTCTCTTTTTTTATTTTAATCATATTTTTATTCTCTTTCTCCTATTCCTAAGAGTAGATTTTAAATTTGTATTAAATGATGCATTTTGACATATTTAAATCAGTGTTTGAAAAGGCATGGGCGTAACGCGAGGCGTTTTACATATGCCTCAGGGAGGCGTGAGCCCCGAGGCACGGGGCGTAAGCCCCATGGGTATTTTATATTAATATTTTATAAAATAATATAATTACAGTAATTATTTTATAAACAAGTAAAATTGTATAAAATTTGAAGAAAACTATATACATATATGCTAGTCAAAACAAAAACCTAGTCAAAACAATCTATTATATGCTACTTACAAGTATAAGTAACTTGAGACGAAAAGAATAAGGCAATATGGAGGAACTAAAAGGATGACTAACCTGCAATTTGAACTTTGAACTTGCTGCTATGAAGGAGAATGAAGTTCTCTTATATTTGTACAAAAAAAATTGAATATTCGGTGCTTTTGGGAGATATTGGCAAACTAGTGGGCAAGATAAAGAATTGGGAAAGACCATAAATTAGAACTTCAATCAATATAAAAGGCCTTGACTTTTAAATTTAATACGTTTTCCTTTTTAAAACTTTTGAGTAATTGCAATATGACTTTTGAGAATTTGGGTATTATATGAATGATTTATTCAACAAATTTTATTTTAATTTGAAAAAGTCTTTGGGGCTTACGCTTGTAACAACCTAGCCGGTTGTTTTGAGAATTTAAGCTCCATTTGGCGGCGTAAGGTCTTGAACAACTTCATATTATGTTAATTAACTTGCGAGCACGGTTGAATTCAGTTGCCAGATGATTCAGAGTTGAATTGGAAGAAGGAATCTAGTTTTGGAAGTTTAAGCGGTGAGAATTTGACCGGAATTTGACTTTTGTGTAAACGGCTCCGGAATGAGTTTGGATGATCTCAACAACTTTGTATGGTGATTTTGGACTTAGGTGTGCGTCCGGATTTGGAGATTCGTAGGGTAATTGGAGGCATTTCAGAGAAAGTTGAAAAAGTTGAAGTTTGAAAATGGAAAAGTTTGACCCATAGTTGACTTTTATGATACCGGGGTCGGAATGTGATACCGAGAGTTGGAGCAGCTTCGTTATGTCATTTTGGATTTGTCTGTAAAATTTGGTATCATTCGGGATTGATTTGATAGGTTTCAGCGCGAGTTCTAGAACTTGGAAGATCTGGAAGTTCATAAGCTAGATTCATGGCGCGATTTGCATTTTTCACGTTGTTTGATGTGATTTGAGACCTCAAGCGAGTCCGTATTAGGTTATAGAACTTGTTTGTGTATTTAGAAGGCGTCCTGGGGGCCTCGGGTGTGTTCCGGGTGGGCTACATGTATTTTCCTCCCTATTTTGCACTGTTGTTCTATCTTCTGGTGTTCCTTTCTATGCGATCTCATATGCATAGCCGCGATCGCGAAGGCTCATTTGGTGGCTAACAATTATCCTTCTTCGCGTTCATAAATACTAGTCCGCGATCGCGTACGTATGTTTCTGCCTTATCCGTGTTCGCAGTCCATCTCCCGCGTTCACATAGCTCAGCTATAACATCTAGTGACTTGTTCCCTTCCTCTTCTGCGATCATATGCATCATCTCGCGGTCGCATAGTTCATTTTTGGGTAGTGGCCATTTTCTTCTCCGCGATCGCATTGCTTCTTCCGTGATCGCAATGTACAATTACCTAGGCAAGCAGAATATATTTCCCAATTGAGGGGTAGACCGTTTTTATCGTATTTTGACTTGTAAAGCTCAGTTTTGAGCGATTCTTTGTGGGTTTTCAAGATATTCGATTGGGTAAGTGTTCTTCACCTAGTATTTGATATATTCCATGATTTTGTCTTCATTTTTATCATTTAGTTTGTGTTCTTGGTTGAGGAAAATGTTGGCTTTTGAAGAAAATTTCTAAGATGAAAAATCATGATTTGAGGGACCAAACGATATCGGAATTTGATAACTTTTGTATGATTGAACTCGTATCGAAAGTGGTATTCAGTTTTTGTAAAACTTGTCGGGTTCCGAGGAGCGGGACCGGGGGTCGACTTTTGGACCAATTTTTGGATTTTGTTAAAGATTGAGACTTTATGATCCGGAATAGTTTCTTATGAGTTTTATTTGTGCTTTGAAGTTATTTTGGTTAGATTTGATCCGTTAGGAGGTCTTTTCACCTGAGAAGTGCATTTTAGAGTATCGGTTTGTCGTCTTTGAGGTAAGTATCTTGCCTAACCATGTTTGGGGGACTTCCCCTTAGGAATTGAGTCTTCTATGTTGATTTTAGTTCGTGTACGCGAGGTGACGAGTGTGTGCTCGGACTTATTTGTGCCTTTAGGGTTCTTAGGTCCTTATACTCATTGTGTATGAAGTTGTTCGTAATACGTGTGAGTTCCTATTTGCTGGTTTCACTTCGACATGCTTTAGTTAGAATTAATTGCTTTAGGATTCACTCTTATTTCCTATTTGACTCTTATTTGACTTAACTGAAGATTTTGCCTCTTCTATCGTCATGCTATCTTTTCATAACTGCTTATTTTAATTGAAATTATTATTGTCTCATCATATAATTGTTCAGTTTTAATTGCAGCGGAGATTATCTTCTGTTGTTTACCATTATTTGAATTGTTGAATATCCTTTGCAATTGCTCAACCTTAAAAGGAGTGTAGATAACCTATATCTTAGTTGACTTGCCTTTATTTGAAACTATTTGACTCGTGGTGGCTTCCTTATTGTTGACTTGTATATTGTGGAGTCGTTGCTACATGTTATTTTTCCCTTATTGAATTGTTCCCTTTATGCCTAGCATTCTTTACTGTGGTTATTCCTTGTGAACTTGTTCTACCGTTTCTTTGTGATTTAAAGTTCTTGAGTTGATTTACTCGTCGTACTTTGTATTGTTGTCATTTTTGCTATTGTACTTGTTGTGGTGATGTACGAGGTTTCTGTCGTGCTGTAGCTATTATTTCTATTGGTTACACTGCATATTTACTTTGGGACTACAGGATGGTATCTCGGTAGATCCCCATGTTCTGCATATTTACTTTGGGACTGCGGAACGATATTCTGGTAGATCCCCCTGTTCTGCATATTTACTTTGGGACTACGGAACGGTATTCCGGTATATCCCCTGCACATTTACGTTTGGAACTATGAGACAGTATCCCGGTGGATCCCCCTATTCTGTATATTTACTTTGGGACTACGGAATGGATTTCGATAGATCCCCCTGCACATTTATGTTTGGGACTACGGGACGTTATCCTGGGAGATCCCCTGTTATTATCACTATGTTCTGAGCTGTTGCTTTTCATCGATTCTATCCCTATGTAAACATTCTAGTGTTGTCCTTTCTTTTCCTTATGCTTACTAGCTGGTATGAACTATGTTAGGACACTTGCACAAGCATACACGTGGCTAAGTACCCTTATCGGATAAGAGGCTTCAAGTATAGACGCACACCCTCATTTACTTGCCTACCATGTGAGAATGGCTCTATTTGGCACGTGAGTTGTCAGTATGATTTTGAGGTGTGATGAGGGCACATGATGCCTGTACACGGTGAAATTAAAGAACTTAATTTCCCGTTGTCAAGACATTTCGGAAGCGTGCCTCGGGATCTCGAGGGTAGGAGCTTGTGACCTCACCCTCGACTTCGGGGGTTCGTCGAGGCCCGACTCGGCAGAAGCAGAGGACGAAGCCACGATAGAGGAAGAAACCCCCTAGGCACACGACTATATCTGATAGACCCGACCTATCTATGCCTATGCCGTGGCATCATGTCAATCCATCCCATCACCATACTTTACATTTATTCTCCATATACTTGTAACCGAGACTCCCCTCCTATATAAAGGGGACTCGCCTCTTCTTGAAGAGGGTTGGCTGTTTCTCCATTTTCTCTATAAGTGCAATAATATCTCTCTCTCTCTTTTCTTATAAGCCATTTGTTCTCATTGGCCCGAGGCCACCTCGTGCTCATTGTTTTCTTACTTATTATATGCCTATCTAACCGTGCAATGGCCATAAAGAGCCTTACTTAATTGTATCCGTGCTTGTTATCCCTTCCCTGACTGTCCCCGATAGATCGATCCCGGCTCGAGACTCGGCCCTGAGGCCTCCATCAATCTGCTCCACGCTCGAGCAACAGGTCCCTTCGGTTTGCTTACTGCCTCGTCTTAGCTCGCATTTTATCGCTACACTTAACAATTTTAGCATCAACTGCTCTAGCAACTAGCTCGAGAATAGATCTCGTATTTTCAGAATCCCATTTACAAATTTAATTGTTGTTACCATTTTCACGGTAAACAGTTTGGCGCCCATTATGGGGCTAAAAATAATAGTGATTATTTTCTTGCTGGTTTCGTTACGCAAACGCACATTATCTTTCACACTTTTCTTGTTCAAGATCTTTCGATTTCAGGTTAATGTTTGGATCGGTGAGCAAAATCGAGAACGACTACCCCGAGAACCACAGCGGGAGCAGTATGGCTGTTTCAGCGATTGACGCGATGCCATAGGACCCTGATAACTCATTCGGGTCGAGTCAAGTGGACGCGAGCTTGCGAGGTGCGCGACAAGTCGACGAAGCCCCGCGCACCGACGATAGCATACAGCCTGCTGACCGACAGAAAGCTCAAAAAACCCCGGCCTGATTGGAACGGGAAGTTAATTTTCATATTATCCTTGAAATATTGCAGGAACAACAACTGGCCATCGCTCGACTGCGAGATTACCCGGAGACTCCCGATGCATCAGCAACGAGGACACCTTCTTACAATGAGCCGAAATCCGAGAGGTCAGTGAAGCCGAACCAGCGTCCGACCCCGGCGCGGCAGAAATAATGGGGAATTTCCTCAAAAAGATCAGATCAGGTTCATGGGAGTTTCCGCAATAATCGCCCCTCGGGGGAACAACTCCGGAACTCGCCCCGCAGAAACCCGAAACACCAGGGCTCCCCAGATATGACAGGACCTTGGCTCCCTACGGGCACTCTTCCACCCTCGCATGCCTGTTTGAAGGCAGCAACCCCGCGACAATAGGTACAAGCCCTCCTCTATGAGGAACCTCGAAGGTACTCTCCCGAAGGAAACCGTGACACCGCGCCGCCGCCTGGTATCTGGCCTTACAGACTCGCTCGCCATGCCAGCGTGGTCTTCCGCAGAAGCACACACCCGTATCAACAAAACAATAACAAAAATGCCCGACACACCCAAGGCCGAACAAGAAAGGATGAAATATCGCGAAGAGCCACACCTCGTCCCCCGATAGGACGAATGAGATCGCTCCCAATTTCGAATGGTTGGACAGCACCGGCCCTCACCCAAAGCCTAAACAAGGCATGCCTGACGACTCCAGGACATTTCAAGAAAAGACAGATCAGGGGTTGAGTGACCAAACCCGGTGTCAACCTCGAATCAGAACCGTGGGGAACCATCCGGGAACCTCATCGGGCTTGGTATATCCGAGCAGACCCCTGACAAAGAAATTGATGTGAAGCAGATGGAGATATAACCCATGCGCATCAAGTGAAAGGAACGACTTGAGGTGCAACCTACCTCACCACGGCAGGGAGATGGCCCGAAGGCAGCATCCTCGAGGAACCTCCAACGGAATTAGGTTCAACAAAGCGCAGCTGGTAAGGAAACCTCGCCAACCCAGGCGCGATTTCCATATCGCTACATCAAATATCGTGATTACCATAAGAGAAGCCGGAAGCGCCGGACGGACCGGACCCGTTCGACCGAAGCACTTGCAAAAGAAATACAGCTCGGCGCGGGAACCACAGGGCGCACGAGGTCGCCAGCTCGGGAGAACGACGACCGTGCTATCCGACGGGGATCGCCACCAAGTATCACCGAGCGGTCAAGAAGGAAGGAGACCAGGAAAAGTAAAGCCGACAAGCCACAACGTATTGCCAAGATAGTAAAAAAGGGCGACGACACCCTTCAAAGGTCCAGAAAATACAAGAAGAAAGTATCCACCGCCGGGGCAGCGGATCCGGGGAATATACCCAAAGAATACCCCTAAATGCAAAGGAAGGGACGCCAAGACTCCACCTCAGCCTCGCCTTAACACGCTGGTAACTTCCCCTTTTTTTCCTCATTTATCTCATAAAAATTGAAGCATGACCATGAATGAAGGCGATTTGACTAATCACGCCGATGGCGTCGGGCCAAAGCCGATAGGGCAGTTCGGATCGACGAACCAAATCACCCTCGCACTTCAAACCATCAATGGACTCCAAACGTCGATCGCCACAACTATCAGGAAAGCACCTTCCCTCTATACACCTCGCTTGAGTTCGAACCGGGACATCGAGCCCACGAAATGCGAATATGTCATTCGAATGACAATGGGCATACTGCCCGGAGGCGATTCCAGCACCACTCCACCAAACAGATGGGACTCCCCGACAAAGGTAGTACCAAGGCATCCAACGAAAAGCCACAAGCGGCGAGAGGTAGTTCCTCACCATATAACCAGCTGCGGACGTCGACTCCTCCGACCTTTGAGGGATCCAAAGACAAATAGAACTGCATATTCAACTAAGCCTAGTTGAACGCGGCAAAATGCTGCATTAGAGCTCGCACCCCCAAAACGGCGGGAAAGGACCAAGCCTCAAAAACATCGTCTACACACCTCGCGGCAAGAGATGATTACTTTATCTCTTTATTGTTCCCTTCCTCTTTTACTAACCTACATGTAGGAAGCCAACCAAGGCATTTATAAACTCTAAAGTCCGTTCAGAGACCCGGGGTCTTTACGGGATCGGCCAAACTCTCTATCCTCAAATGGGTTGCCAGCCCGAAGGAGGACCCCACCAGCAAAATTATTAGTAGAGTAGCGTATCATCCAGAAGAGGACCCGACGAGATAACTGTCCCTCCATCTATAGTCAGGCGGCATACGGCAGATCTTTCTTAAAAGGGGCATCGTCCCCTCGGAAGGGACAACGGATGGCAGGCAAGGCTTCGAAACAGAACTATACAAGCAGATCAAATGATCGGGGGAGCCAAAACCGTGCGGGCCAAGCTCATGTCAACGAGATAACATGTATTTACATCCTGTATCTACTTCGAACAATGAAGAATATATGTATTTTCGGCATTTCATCACAACCTATATCTGCTCTAAGCAATAAAGAATATCTTTTCGGTATTCCTTATTTCGAGAAAGATTATTTCGATATATTAGCGGTAAATGCTTCTCCATCAAACAGATCTGATATACTCGGAGACTTAAAACGATTCAGCACCCCTACGACTCCAGGATCGGGACTCCGGGCTCACAAAGCCCTCGCGATACAACTCCAAGTTTACAAAATGAGGTACTCAAGCCTAAACTGATTCGACGTAATCAGAGACCCCATATAATCAATTCGACAACTTGCACGCCCGAGGTAAAAACTCCGGGCTCATCGAGCCCTCGGAAAACAACTCCGAGCTCACGAGAAGCTGTCTTCAAGCAAACTCGATGACTCGGAGGCTGTCGCCAATCGCCACGCGCTGGAAAATCCGAAACTGTAAGACCTTAGAAGGAAGCCTAAGCATACCAGATATACTCTACAAACTGTAAGACCTCAATAGGCATGACAAACTGTAAGACCTCAACAAGCATGATAAAACTGTAAGACCTCAATAGGCATGAAAATCCCGATATTTAGGCTATACGTCGCATTTGTAAGAATACTAAAGTGCATACCCTCGACGTAGATGCCTAATCTATCACTAAGGGATCAAAAATGGCTATGGACAAATGCATACGACTACGGTCGAAACGGCTGACACAACCCATATAACGGGACTCGGGGACACCCGACTATTGCAAAAAAATCATAGGCCATCACTCTGATATACTTCGGAAAGAACCAGTTAAAGTAGGCTTCCCTCTACAGGCAAAAATGACCCCGACAATATCGGCTCCAAAAATACAAAGCGTCGATCTACTCGACCTCCGAGCTATGAACCTTACGAGGCACTCGAATCATCGCCGACAATGACTTGAAATCGAGGTTCCTCTGGAACCAACGTTGGGTCAGGAAAAATATTACAAATGACCTTAATGAGTGGATACAAAGCCTACACAAAGCCCACGGGGAAAAAAATAGTGTAAGAGCCATTGTCGTCAACTAAGCAAGCCTACGAGCCACATACTGAACGGTCTCTACGACCAAACAATGTAAGAGCCATTGTCACCAGCTAAAAAATATGAAAACTTGAGGATTAAAATGAGTTTGAATCGTAACCCGATTCAGGGACCGGATCCAAAATAGTTAACTACTCAAGCCTACGAGCTACATACTAAAAGATCCCTGCAACCAAACGACATAAGTACCACCATCGTTAGAAATTTAAGGTAATTCGAGGGTCAAACAGCTCGGATCATAACGCGACCCGGAGACAAGGACCGAGAATTGCCAAACGCCCAAGGGCGGAAAAAGGGAAGACATTACCGCCAACCAAAAATTTACGATAATTCGAGGGTCAATTACAGCTCGATAGCAATGCGACCCGGAGACTGAGCCCGAGAATTAAAATATGCCTACGGGCACGACACAAATGCCACTATTGCTAACCAAGGAATCGGGAAAACTCAAAAGGTAAATTATAGCTCAAATCGCAATGCAACTCGGAGACTGGACTCGGAAAATACGGCGCGCCTAAAGGCGCGACACAAACGCCACTATTGTCGCCCGAAGATTCGATAAGGTTGATCGCAGCACGACTCGGAGAATGGCCACCAAAATAGCTAAAAAGCAATATGCCTAAGGGCATGACTTAGATGATACCGTCGTCAGCCAACTAAATCCCTAGGCCACGCGACTGCAAGGTCACTTCTGCCCAGAAGCACAAAGGGTTGTCACCATCCGACCATGCTAGCAGGAAAAAACCTAAGGGTTAACTGGAGCTCAAGTGACAATGTGACTCGGAAGCTGGACCCAAAATAGTCGAAATAGCAAATGCCCAAGGGCACAAGATAAACACGACTACCACCCATAAGCGCGAGCATAAAAAAGAATGCAAAGACAAGAAGACCCTAGTCAAAGCCCAACTCGGAAACTAAGCCTAAACAGCCAGGCCGAGCATGAAGGCCCATCACCTGCTCGTATCAAGAATCATACCTAGGGGTCCCCGGGACTATCCGACCAGTTTCGAACCAAGAAGGACCTCGCCAAATGCCAAGATCAGCCTGCCTGATCAAAAACAACAATAGGGAAAAGGTACAGAAGAAATAAACTTTAAAACTTCTCCTTATATATCATATGCGCAAGAAAAAGCATATTCTCCGTCTACAGGCATGCCCTACATATATTCGGAGGCAGGCTACAAAACGGCAAAATCTACATTCTGCGCTAAAGAGCTACAGCTTGGCAAAATTGCCCTTTGCGATATCGACAAAAAGCAACCGAGCATAACGTTCATCTGCCCGTGCTTAAGCCAATTCCTCCGAGAGAACAAAGGTCCTTGCACCGATTTCTTCGAACACCTCCCTCTGAGCTTTGCAACGGACATATTCCTCGATCCTCCGCTCCCGATTGAGAGTTTGCTTCAGCTCAGCTTGGGCGTCAACAACATCCTTCACGCAAATTGCCATCTCACGATCGGCCTTGACTCGGTTCAGCGCTGCCTCTGCCCGAGCGTCAATTATCTCGGCTCTGACCTTCGAGAGGTCCGATTCAAGTTTTCCAATCATATCCGCTTGAACTTTGGTGCTGTCTCAAATCAAGCGGAGTTAGACCTTGAGGGCAGGGACCTTGGCCGAAACATTCATCTCCTCCAGAGCTCGTGCCTGCACTTGAGCCCTTAGCTCTCCGCAAGCAATTCTGACGCGGTTGACGTCGGTTTTTAGGTATTCTAGAGCCTCCGACTTGTTCTGCAGCTAATACGGCAAAGATGAATCAGCCTCAGGACAAAAAAGGAGCGAAATACACACCACTGGAAAAAATTACCTGCTCCGCCAAATAGCTCTCATAGTTCGAGCTCCGATGCGCCTCATATCGCCAATGCTGCAGCTCGACATCCTTCTCCTCACTAAAGAGCCTACAGGACTCGCCCCCCTCCTGGATTTTCTGGAACTTGGCCCCTTGACGGAGTAGCTCAGACCTAAGCCCATCACATGTCTGTGCAAAGAAGGATCAATAGAGGGAGGAAGACACGAGATACAGGTAAACTATGCATAAACTCACCGCAAAATGGAGCCGACGGACTTACTCGAAGTCAAAACACACTCCTACTGATTTTTCCTCTGCGGCCCTAAAAGAGCCAACCTCATGAACGACATGCTCACCTAAAGGAACCACCGGACAGGAATCGAGCGCTTCGGGGATAGCAGATTCGGGTAACACCCCCTCCCCGGAGATACGAGCCCGACCGGCACCACCAAAGCTCCTTCACATTGCAAGTTCTGATCTCCCTCGTTGCCATCGCCGCTCGAGCTAGAGGCCAATGACTCATTCCCCTTTTCAGAACAACATTGCCTCGCCCTAAAGAACCGCCCGATATCTACAAGCGGAGAATCCGGCATAAATGGAAGGGAAAAGTATTACCTCGGGTATACGAAGGTAGAGAAAAGAAAACGTATGCACGCATCTCGGTGTTACGCCCCCCATCCGATGTAGAGCACAACTCACTACCTGTGTTCATCACGGGATGAATGGGCCACCAGCTTTCGAACCCAGCCGGGCAGATCATGAACTTTACCCGGCATCCACGAAGTTGTTGCAATAGAGAAAACAACATTATTACTTGGCTGATTTTTGCCATAGGCGAGATCTGAAAAAAGCTCCAGACCCCTCACTTACGAACGTGACCTACCCTTCGGGGAATGACAAGAATTCTGCAGGGATGATGTCAACCGTCCGAACCCGGATGAACCAACTGGCCCACTCTCGATTCCCGCCTTTCTCGTTGTTTATGACGAAGGGTGTAGATGAGCAACACCTTAGAGTTATCAGATCCCGATGATGGAAGGGTCGATACATCCTGACAAGATGATCGAGCGTGAATTCGAGCCCAGTCTTCTCCGCAAAGAACCTCATCATCAACGCCATTCGCCAAAATGACGGATGAATCTGCGCCAGGGTAACCCAATACTTCAGGCAAAACTCAAGCACAATCCAATCACGAGGGCCAAAGGCGAAAGGATATAAATACACGTTCATGAATCCATTAGTAGAATCCGCAATACCCTCATCGAGGGAAAGCGTCTGCAGGACTACCCTTTCGCTCCAACCATAGTATCTCCTCGCCATCTCCAGATGTTCTTCCCTTAGCAAAGATGCCGTCTCCAAAGAAAACTCCCTGATTCCTGAGCACCAGAGGCAACGCCCCCGACCTTTTGTCGGATCGGTCCCAAAGCAATTTCCATAGCTATAGTAGAGCTAACAGAATAAAAAAAAGGTACGCACTAATACTTTCACGCCTAGAACTATGCAGTCCCCTATACCAGAACGAAAAGGCCGCTATTTGAAAGTAGTAGAGTTTTGCGGAGAAGCCGAGGCCGCTCCACATATATACAAAAAACAACAATGATTCACCTGCCCGAGGCAAGCCCTAGGAAGCCAACGGCCTCGATATGGATCGACAGATCGATACTCGACCCTGGAAGCATCCTCCAACGATGAGTCACCGCTCGTGGAGCCATTCGTATTATCTCCATGCTCGGGACAACACTCTACGACAAGAAACTCCCGCCTAGAGAGGTCGGGCTTTAATGAGTTCTCATCGGCCAGCATGCAGTCCAAGGCAAGCAACTGATCCCGCAAATCACTCTCTCTAAGAAGGAAGAGCAAATGCAGGAAGCTCCGATAGCGGAAAGCTACACAAAGGCTCGAGAAAGCACCCCGAATACATACCATCTCCTCAACAGAAATCTATCCCGTACGTCCTAGGAGTACAACCTACATACAGATCAATAAGGACCCCAGGGTGCCCAAAGTTGACCTGCATCTGGGGCAACACCCCCGGAGACTCCAGAACTCAACGCATGATCTCCGAATAACTCGGGGGACTTCTATAGCCCCGATCCATCAGACCGATCTAGGGTTGTCCCGAAATGTGATGATGGTGTCGAAAAGAGCCCATGTCGATCGGAAAGAAATAAGGGCAAATACTTATGTCCAAGCTAAATATCAACGATCAGCAACACAAAAAGAAACATCCGAAGAGCCTCGAAGGGCATGAAGGCATACAGAAACAGGGCAAATTCGAAAGCAGAGATCGTCAAAGTTCATTTCTTATTCATAAATATTTATGTACAAATAGCCCTCGAGGGGTCATTACATACAATTACAAAAACCCGTAGAATTCTATGCCTAAAGCAAAGGAACAGAAGGATGTACATGTGATGAAACTCGGGCTCCCGATCCGCCCTAGTGGGTTCATCTCCGGTATCAGCGTCCCCGGGCGCCACACCCTCGAGCATGTACTCTTGAGGGTAACTCCACCGAAGTCAAAGGTGAAGACCCGGTGGCCTCCAGTCTCAACAAACCGTGGTGTCACCTCATCCCCGAGAAAAAGAGAACCCTTAGGATGAATGGCCACACCGGCCCTGGGTAAAAGAATGAGCAGCGGTGCATAGTCCGAGCGGCTATCTACATAAGGGAGGAACCGACTCCTAATTTATCATCACCTCGACCCAGCAGTAGCGGCAAAGGTCGGTATATCAACAACCGCGATGGCGGTAGTAGGATGGTGCATCTGCATTCGGCGGAAAGAAGCTCCGGTAGAAGGCCACAAGACAGCTCGAGGAAGCTCCTCCAAACGACTTTAAGATCATAAACCATAGCCATGATGTTCAAGGGGGAAAGAAGGAGATAAGAAAAGGCAAGCAAGACAACGGAAAATGTGAGATGGTGAAAAACAAGGCCAAGGTACCCCCATTTATCGGAGAGTACGACACGGTCATCCATGATTTGGAAGATTGACCGACACACGCAGTTAATGCATCTACGAAAACCGAACCAGCGTCGACACCTATACCTTGGGAAGAAAAAAATCAAAGAATGTAATGAATTAGGTCAAAAAGCATGAGCCAGAGGTCGCATCATCAGTATGACGTCGCCAAAAGAAGCTCGAGGAGTCAAGTGTCAAAATCATTTCCCATCTCTTCGATATGGAAAACGTGGAGACTATCTGTACACGGTGAAATGAAAGGACTTAATTTCCTGCTATCGAGACGTTACAGAAGCGTGCCTCGGGATCTCGAGGGTAGGAGCTCGTGACCTCGCCCTTGACCTCGGGTATTCGTCAAGGCCCGACTCATCGGAAGCAGAGGACGAAGCCAGGATAGAGGAAGAAACCCCCTAGGCACACAACTATATCTGACAGACCCGACCTATATAGGGCCTATGTTGTGACATCGTGTCAATCTATCCCATCACGATACTTTACATTTATTCTCCATATACTTGTAACCGAGACTCCCCTCCTATGTAAAGGGGACTCGCCCCTTCTTGAAGAGGGTTGGCTGTTGCTCCAATTTCTCCATAAGTGCAATAATATCTATCTCTCTCTCTCTTTTCTTCTAATCCATTTGTTCTCATTGGCCCAAGGCCACCTCGTGTTCATTATTTTCTTACTTGTTATATGCCTGTCTAAACGTGTAATGGACATAAAGAGCCTTACTTAATTGTATCCGTGCTTGTTATCCCTTCCCCAACTGTCCCCGATAGATCGATCCCGGCTCGAGCCTCGGCCCCGAGGCCTCCATCAATCTGCTCCACGCTCGGGCAACAGGTCCCTTCGGTTTGCTTACTGCCTCGTCTTAGCTCGCATTTTATCACTACACTTAACAATTTTAGCATCAACTGCTCTAACAACTAGCTCGAGAATAAATCACGTATTTTTAGAATTCCATTTACAAATTTAATTATTGTTACCATTTTTACGGTAGACAATGCCAAATATTAGGGTTCAAGTATCGAGACTCGTATTGTATGATTATGAGATGAGGTGTCACATGGTGACTTATATTCGAAGGATATTTATTTGGAAAGGTTATATTCGAAAGGTATGTATTTTGAAAGAACTATTTTTGAAAAATATTTATTTGAAGGAAGTATATTTCGAAATATTTTATCACTTGAAGGGTTTGACTAATTGCTTGAAGTTTGATGGCTAAGACCTAATGTGAAAACTGCCGTAGTTGCTAAGTTATGACTTGTCTTTACTGTATTTGTGATTTCGGATTTGGGTTGTATTTCCGTTCACTTTTTTGTGTTCTTATTATGGTGTTCCGCTGTTACTTGCTATTTTTTGTCCTTATTGCAATTATTGTATTGTTAGCCAGATCGCGTAGTCTTTATATAGATATCATTTTTTGTTGTTTCTATACTTATACTTATTTAGTTTATTAGACCAGTGGGTGTCTTGACTATTCCTCATTACTACTCCACCGAGGTTAATCTTGATACTTATTGGGCACCGCTGTGGTGTGCTCATACTACACTTCTCCATATTGTTGTGTAGATCCAGGTATTGTTCGTTAGTAGCTGTGCAGATTCTTGCCGAGTAGACTCCAGGTAGCCCTGCTGCTGCATTCGCAGGCTTAGGAGTCACCTTCTTATTTTGTATTCGCACTGTTGTACTTATTTCCATACAATTGTGTTAGAAGTTGTAGCGAAACCTTGTAGAGCTTATGACTTGTACTGCCGGTTTTTGGGAAGATGTAAATTCTATAAAGATTTCTCTATTGAGACTGCTAGATCTTCCTTATTATGGTTTATATTCAGTAAATGTTGTGCTTAGCTAGTCCCTAAGACTAGGTGCCATCACGAAACTCAATGGAGGGAAAATTGGATCATGACAACGCCTTGCCACAAAAAATGTGCCTCAAACGCCTAGGCATGCGCCCCAAATGCCCGGGCGTACGCCTCGAATTGCTGGACGAATGCCTCTGGAGACTTTCGTACCACACCATCGCCTCGAGGCATTTTTGGTGCGCCTCGCCCCAGGACTTGACCCGGAAACGCCTTTTAAAATACTGATTTAAATTATCATGTGAACAATAAGTAATACAAACCTTTAATGTTATTACTTTGGGATAACTATATTTTGTGTTGATGAAATTTTTAATTTATAGTTTTACTTTACGGTACATTTTAATTGAATTCTTTTATAATAAATGTTTAAATTTATTTTTTTCTGAATAATACTAATCGTAAATCGAACCTTTATTATTCTTTTTCTTAATTTGATACTTAAAAGTGCTTTATTAAAAGATTGGTCAAACATAATGAGTTTGCAAAAAATACTATTCAAACGAATTGGCCAAACATAAACTGAAATTTTACAAAAGTATTTTTCCGAAAAGTATTTTTTAACAAAAGTACTTTTCAAAATAAGAATTTTTTGGTGGCTTGGTAAAACGAGTTCTAAATGTTGTGACTTATGATGAAAGGAATCAAAGGATGCGTCCATTGAAAAGCAACTCTTCATGAAATGATAGCTAAAGTACCCACAAATACAGTTTACGAACAATTTGGGGGTTTTTCTTTTGCTAAAATATTGGATTCTCAAATTACACTCAAATCCAATCCGTTCCCGTGTTTTGAATTTTTCTTTTTGAAATGGGTAAACCACTGATTAATGAACAATTTTTCACTCAATTTTTGTCATTGCAAAGTCTATGTTTATACAATCAAACAAGGAAAAAAATTTAAACAAGTTAAATTTTACTCGATTTTAAATTTCTAAATATTAGGATTTCTATGTAGTTCAAATATGGAAAGATTAAATAGTCAAAACTTTAGTTAATTTTAGTATCTTATATATTACTATAATAATTTAATAAGAAATCTATTATTATGCAACTTAAAGTCAAACATATAATTTTAATTAGAGAAACTTTCAAAAACCACTATGTTTTAGTGGTTATTAGCTAGTTGTAGCTACCATTTACTGTATTACTTCATATAGCTATGTTTTTAGGTTTCTTAGAGTTTATTCGACGTATTTAAGCTACTGTATTCATGAATACAAAAATATTTTTCGGCGTGAAAAGGGGATTACAGCTAGACAGATTATTGTATTCGACTGTATTCACGGCGTGAAATAGGGAATTACAGCTAGACAGATTATTATATTTGATTGTATTCACGATGCAGTTCATGATCTATTCAGCTGTTTTAAACGGAAAGTGAATCAATTAACATAATAGACTCCTAATATAACTCAACAAACTCAATTATAACATACAAATTTTGTATTTCCAGTTATAAAAAAGATTCTCAACCGAAAAATACCCCAAAAATATAGCAATCTTCAGAGAAATTATATAATTACATTGAATACAGTTAAATACATAAAAATACATTGAATACATAAAGTATAGCAGGTCATCTATAGTGCAAAAACATATGAATACATACTGCAGATACATTTGAATACATATATACATCTGAATACATAAATTATATTAATTTAAATAAATATATGAATACATTCATAGAATACAGCGAGACAGTGAACACAATGAAATACATGGAATACATTGAGATACACTGAAATACAATGAAAAAAGACAATGAATACAATGAACTACATGGAAATACAACGAGATACATTGAAATACACTTTAAAAAACGGTAACAGAATCTTCAAGTTGCTCTGTCCCAAACTCCGTCGTCTTGTTAAAGAACAACCTTAATGTCGCACCTCACGTGTATGTTCACGAATCGGGTAGTTGGTGGGAGGCAAAGAAAGGTCGTAGAGTGGCGGATCTCAGGCAGACTTCAAATCCATATTTTTCCCATTTCAAGAAAAGCTTTCTATTTTGATTTATAAAAATGGTGACCAAATATGTGCTCCTCAAAGGTTCTTTCCTTGACTTTTCCAGGAAGGACTCCAATTTTGCCCATCTTTATTATTGATTCTCCAAAATCCTTGAAGAAAGTAGATGCAAACAAGTTCCTGCAGAAGAACGATCAACGGAGGAACTGATGAGAGAGAATCCATGAGTTTGTATTCATGGAGAAAACTTGAGAGAGGGAGAGAGAGGGCAACGTATTTTATAAGAGAGAGGGCAGCGTATTTTTTGAGAGAGAGGGCAGCGTATTTTATTGCTTAAGTGTATGAGGTGACCATAAATAGATATTTGGCTATAAAAATCAAAAGGTAGCTATGAAGTATAATTTTCAAAATAATATTTTTAAAATAAATAAGATATCAACCTTTACTATAACAGGTAACTAATCCTTTTTATTATACACAATACGTCTTATTTGTAACGTAATACTCCCTCCATTTTAATTTATGTGAACCTATTTCCTTTTTGGTCCGTGCCAAAAAGACTGACCACTTTCCTTATTTGGAAACAATTTAACTTTATGTAATGATTTATAGCCACACAAAATATATGTGCCTCATTTTACACCACAAGTTCAAAAGTCTTCTGTCTTTTCTTAAACTCCGTGCCCAGTCAAATGAGTTCACATAAATTGAAATGGAGGGAGTATATGAAATTGTGCTCACAAAATATATGCACTTATAGCCTGTTTGGCCAAGCTTCTTGGGAGGCCAGAAGTGCTTTTTTTCCAAAAACACTTTTTTTCTTAACTTGAGGTGTTTGGCCAAGCTTATTTGGGAAAAAAAAGTGCTTTTGGGAATAAGCAGAACCAGTTTCAGAGAAGCAGAAAAAAGTAGCTTCTTTCCAAAAGCAGAAGTAGAAGCAGAAGCAGTTTTAACTTTTCTTCTTACCTAAAATACCCCTAACAAAATATAATATATACCAAAATAACCCTTAAACCTAATACTTAGGATATTAATTTATAAATATTTTTCTTATTTTTAGGAAAACTTTCTAATATATAGTGACTTTAGAGGTGAATGCTTTTTATATTTGTTGAAGGAATTTTAATATATTTATCTTATATTAAAAGAATTAAGTACTTTTTAATTTTATTTTCATATTTTACTTAAATAAAATGATTTTTTAATTATTGCATATAATAGCAAAATTTTGAGATTATTTATTTACTTATAATATTAATTATTAAGTAAATTTATTCATGTCCTTATTCGTAATTTGACACTTAAAAGCACTTTCTAAAAAGCTTGGCCAAACACAAATTATTTCTCAAAAGTGTTTTTCAGACTGATTAGCCAAACACAAACTGTTTCTCTCCAGAAGTACTTTTTTCAAAAGCACTTCTCAAAAAAATAAGCTGAATTCTCCGCCAAACAGGCTATTAATCATCAAAGAGTTAGGTAGTTCCCAATATTACAATCTCCATATTATAGAGCGAGTGGCTAAACAGAAAAGAATGGTAACATAGTGGCAAAGTGAGAAATTGGATAACAAAAGGCTAAGACGGCGCCACGTCAAGACAAAGCACCTTAGCCCACGTGTCAGCTTCTCAACAGCTCAAAACACTCGTTACGATTCGTCACTTAGAAACCAAAATGTTGCACTTGATGAATCTGAACGTGATGATCAAACAACCTCTTTCTTTAACAAAACTCACTGCATCTTGTTTTATCACATTCCACTGCAAATTCTCCAAAACCAATATGCATGCCTCTTTCAGTGCCAGAGCCACACCCACTGTTCAACATGTCCCAGAGCTAAGCCCTGAAGAAATGGACAGAGTTTGTGAACAGACTTTTCAGAGATACACTAGTGTTAGTGGTTTGGCTAATAGGAAAGGTAAAGGGGTTGCGATTGTTTGGTTCAGGAATGACTTGAGAGTGTTGGATAATGAAGCTCTTTTTAGAGCTTGGGTTTCATCTGAAGCAATATTGCCTGTTTATTGTGTTGACCCTGCACTTTTTGGGACTACCCATCACTTTGGATTCCCCAAAACTGGAGGTAATTAATATCACACTTCACTCCTTTTTTATTTAATTCTGATTTCTTTGCTTGAATAATCTTGTATTGTGACCTATTTGATTTGTCCTTTTCTCTTTGACAGCTTTAAGGGCACAATTCATCATAGAATGCTTAACCGATTTGAAAAGAAATCTAGTGAAACGGGGGCTTGACCTATTGATTCAACATGGTAAACCAGAAGAGATTATCCCTTCCCTTGCTAAAGCTTTTAAAGCACACACAGTTGAGGAGCTTCTTCTTTCATTTTCTTTCTTCACATTACTAGTCAATTTTATACTACATAGTAAGGTAAGGACTAAGGAGGTGTGTGAATGTTACAGGTGTATGCCCACAAGGAAACATGCAGTGAGGAAGTAAAAGTAGAAAATTTGGTCACAAGAAATCTGCAAGAATTTGTCCCATCATTATCTGGTGAACTAGGCAATGAGCCAAGATCTACAAATGCTACTAAACTGGAATTGATCTGGGGTGGTACTATGTATCATATAGATGACCTTCCATTTGACTCTCAGAATTTACCAGATGTGTACACTCAGTTTCGTAAGGTATTATTCTTCACAATATCATGTTTCTGAGTTAGGAGACTTGCAATTCAGGATACTTTCTCATATCTCATCTGTTAGCTGTCTTGTTGATGGTTAAACTTAACAGTCAGTGGAATCCAAATCAAGAATCCGTAATTGCATTAGACTCCCAGCATCACTTGGTCCACCACCTGAGGTTGGAGAGTGGGGATGTGTCCCACAAGTTACTGAGCTCGGGCTTCAGTCGGAAAAGGCAGGTCAACATTAGAGTTGTACAAAAAGAATTGTTGATAAATTTGTGCATATAACTCCAATTTTTATTCTCATGTTTCCATTTTTTTTTTTACAGGTTTCTAAAGGAATGAAGTTTATGGGAGGTGAAAGTGCTGCAATGGGTAGGATACATGATTACTTTTGGAAGAAGGTGAAGGACCTTTATTTTATCTGCCATTATTGTGCTGCTATTCAACATGAATCGTTCAAATTTCATCTCGGGTTTCTGTGCTTTTTTGTTCTTTTCATTTCTAGGATGGTGGTTAGACCGACCATGTTGTATGGGGCAGAGTGTTGAACTCTTATATCTAGAAGTTGAAGGTAGTTGAGATGAGGATGTTGAGGTGGATGTCTGGGCATACTAGGATAGATAAGATTAGGAATGAAGATATTCGGGAGAAGGTGGGCGTGGCCTATGTGGATGACAAGATGCGGAAAGCTAGGCTGATGGTTCGGGCACGTACGGAGGAGAAGCCTGGATCTTCCGGTGAGGAGGTGTGAGCTGTTGGCTTTAGTGGGTACGAGAAGAGGTGGTGGACGGCTTAAGAAGTATTGTGGAGAGATGATCAGGCAGGACATGACACGATTGTAGATTTTCGAGGACATGACCCTTGATAGGAAGGTTTGAAGGTCGAGCATTAGGGTTGTAGGATAGAGTGGCAGTCGAGCTTCTCCTTCTCCATTCTGGGAGTGAGGCGACTTTGAGTAGGTTGGTCCTAGACGGCTTGTGGTTAATGTAGAGTTCACACTAACCTTACTGTTTTCCATAGCTCTGGACCTTAATTGCGGGTTATTGTTATTGCACGTCATCTATTTTATGGTTTTTATGATGCTGTCATTATTTCTATGGTTATGTTGACGACTGATGAATTGTCTGTTCTTATTTTATTTTTTTATTTCGATCTTCCTGAACCGAGGGCAGGGGCGAATTTATAGGTATAGTTATGGGGCACGTGAACCCATGGTCTCTCCGTAAAACTAGATATTTTATGTATATATTTTCTAAAATTAATATAATATTAACTGTTGGCACCCATGCTCCAAAAAGGTTGAATGGTGCACTTGGTTGAAGGTTGAGTTATTTAGCAAGAGGTATATGGATCAACCCACTTGATACATTTTTTTCTCCTTTTTTTTAAGTATTGCACCCATGTAATAGAAATCCTAGATCCGCCTTCGGCCGAGGGCCTGTCGGAATCAGCCTCTCTGTACTATCGGGGTAGGGGTAAGGTTTGCGTACACACTATCCTCCATAGGCCACTTTACTGGGTCGTTGGGGGGGGGGGGGCGTGACCCTAGTTCTTTTGGTTAATTCTTCCCTCTCTTTTTTCGTTTCTTTGGTGCAGCGATAGAGTTATTCATTTGGTAAAGCTGCCTAGGGTAGACGTACACCCTTCCCCTATGTCTGCACTAGCCAGAAACACTTCATGCACAGTGTTATCCCTTCTTTTTTCTGTTCACAGTGATATCTATGATCATCATGCTTTTGGGTGCGCATTGGTCCCCACGTATTTTAAACAGTGATAAATTACCTAGTTTTTCTGAAATTAAACCTTCTTCTGTTTCTACTTTACTATAGTCATCTACTAGATGGCTAGGACTTGGGGAATTTGCTGACCTAATATTTTTACTGGTTTCTAATAGAGAGATGCGACCTAGGCGAATGATGACTTGACGTATTCTAATTCTTTTGGTCTTTGATTGATTGCAGGATTTACTGAAAGTGTATAAAGTGACTCGAAATGGAATGTTAGGACCTGATTATTCGACAAAGTTCTCTCCTTGGCTTGCTTCAGGAAGCCTATCTCCTCGTTTTATATATGACGAGGTAGACAACTTTTTCTCATATTGTAATGTTTCATTAACAGCCTTCTTGTTCTAGTAAGTTATAAAGATTAAGAAAGCTTTGTTTGACTTGTTAAGGTGAAGAGATACGAGAAGGAAAGACAATCAAATGATTCTACATACTGGTACAACGTCCTCCCTTCTTCCTCGTCTTCCTCTCGCAATGCTTATGAATATGCTAGTATCATCTTTATGCATTTTTATGTTGATGAAGGCTGTGAGAGGAGATTGACTCTAATAAAGATAGTTTGTTAGTACCAAATCTGGTGCCCCATATTCCTCACAATATGCCTACAGGTGTATATTTGATGCCTGATTTCCATTTTCAGGGTTCTATTTGAACTGATATGGAGGGATTATTTCAGATTTCTCTCAATCAAACAAGGAAATTTGCTTTTTCATGCAGGTAAAAAAGACATATTCTTATCTGAATGCATATTAATAATTAAAAAAGTATTTTTGATAAGAAGTAGTTTGTATTTGACTAATTAATTAGAAAAGTACTTTTGAGCAGTAATTAGTGTTTTGCCAAGCTTTTGAAAATTGCTTCTAAGTTTATTTTTCTCAAAAGTGTTCTAAAAAAAGTGCTTTTGGAGAGAAGCTATTGTTTTTCTGCTTCTTCAAAACTGCTTCTGCTTCTCCTCAAAAGCACTTTTTTTCTTTTCAAAAAAACTTGGCCAAACACCTCCAAACAGGCTATAAGTTATGTATTGTGTCAGTAACATACGCAGAATGATAGTTCGTTTTAGTTATTGGGTTTGAAATTAATTTTTTTATATATTAAATAAAATTTTTAATATAAATATAGAGTTTAAGCAAAAACTATTAGATTTGTCCTACCGGAAGCTACTACACTACCTCCATCCTCGGTGAATGTATAGTTTTTTAAACGATCAACAAAGTTTAATAAATTATAACAGTTTTTACGTAATAATATAATTAACACTCGTGATCGCCTTTATTGACACACCCCATATTCTAATCAACTCCTCAAGAGGAATTTTGCTGCTTGCTTTTATCTAATATAAATACTCTGTAGGTTCATTCTCCTTTTTCTGTCTGGGAATTATCGACGAAATCTATCTTTGCTTGTTTTTCTTTCTCCATTAGGTGGTCCTCGAAAAGTAGATATTAACTGGAGCCAAGACCAAACCATGTTTGATGCCTGGAGACAAGGTCAAACCGGGTAAATTCCTATCTATGGGCTGGCCAAGCACCTGTTGTTTAATAAATACATTACCTTCGTACCGTGCTTGTTGACTGCTTCTTTCTCCTCCTCAAACCCAAATGAGAT
>MU683590.1:48072-61660 GCA_026770625.1 Nicotiana glauca
TTAGGAAGGGTGGAAAAGGGAGCCCACGAGATATTTATCGAAGAAGAAATAAAATTAAATTAAAGGTTTGTTTCTTTATGCACTAATATTGAAGATCTAGTTTACAAAATTAAGATTATTTTTGTCTCATACTAAGAAAGTAACGTAGCTCACGAGTACTGGTGATAATCACGATGTGGATAAGTTCACCATGTTACGGTTAGTATGCTTCTTTAAGAAAAGAAAAAAAATGATTTATAGCCTTGTTTGATCAAACTTCTATAATCAGCTTGACAAGTGTTTCTTTTAAAAATACTTTTAAAAAAAGTATTTTTAATAAGAAGTAGTTTGTATTTGACTAATTAATTAGAAAAGTACTTTTAAGCAGTAATTAGTATTTTGCCAAGCTTTTGAAAATTGCTTCTAAGTTTATTTTTTTCAAAAGTGTTTCTAAAAAAAGTACTTTTGGAGAGAAGCTATTGTTTTTCTGCTTCTTCAAAACTGCTTCCGCTTCTCCTCAAAAGTACTTTTTTTCTTTTCAAAAACTTGGCCAAACACCTCCAAACAGGCTATAAGTTATGTATTGTGTCAGTAACATACGCAGAATGATAGTTCGTTTTAGTTATTGGGTTTGAAATTAATTTTTTTATATATTAAATAAAATTTTTAATATAAATATAGAGTTTAAGCAAAAACTATTAGATTTGTCCTACCGGAAGCTACTACACTACCTCCATCCTCGGTGAATGTATAGTTTTTTAAACGATCAACAAAGTTTAATAAATTATAACAGTTTTTACGTAATAATATAATTAACACTCGTGATCGCCTTTATTGACACACCCCATATTCTAATCAACTCCTCAAGAGGAATTTTGCTGCTTGCTTTTATCTAATATAAATACTCTGTAGGTTCATTCTCCTTTTTCTGTCTGGGAATTATCGACGAAATCTATCTTTGCTTGTTTTTCTTTCTCCATTAGGTGGTCCTCGAAAAGTAGATATTAACTGGAGCCAAGACCAAACCATGTTTGATGCCTGGAGACAAGGTCAAACCGGGTAAATTCCTATCTATGGGCTGGCCAAGCACCTGTTGTTTAATAAATACATTACCTTCGTACCGTGCTTGTTGACTGCTTCTTTCTCCTCCTCAAACCCAAATGAGATATCCTAGTATGAAGTTCAAATCTGAGGAAACATGTGAAAATAAATATGTTCTACATTTCCATGGGATGAGAAATTGTTAATTTTCTCAATGCAAAATCTGTAGGTATCCTTTAATTGATGCCAACATGAAAGAACTAGCTTCTACTGGATTCATGTCGAATCGAGGACGACAGGTACATGTGCACTTTATTTTTAATATTTTCGATAAGTTACATGCTAGTTTGTTACCTAGTAAACAGTTTTGGAAGATAAATTCATCAAGAAAGAAGGCAATTTACTGCATTCTAATTACTTTATCTTTTTCCCAGATTGTGTGTTCTTTTCTTGTTCGAGATATGGGCATTGACTGGCGGATGGGAGCTGAATGGTTTGAGACATGCCTCTTGGATTATGATCCTTGCTCCAACTATGGAAACTGGACATATGGAGCAGGTGATTCTCCTTTTATTATCTACCTTTGATATATCCACTTTCTCTAAACTGGAAGTTGGAATTGTGAATTGAAACTTCTGCTATTCCTTTTCTGTCAGGTGTTGGCAATGACCCTAGAGAAGACCGTTACTTCAGCATCCCGAAACAAGTAAGTGCAATAAGGAAATAAATATTATTTTTGATAGAATTATGTTCTGGGAATCCTATGCTATTCACTCACTATGAGATTGATGTTATTCTAAGACAATTTTTACATGTTTCAGGCTCAAAACTATGATCCTGAAGGGGAGTTTGTTGCATACTGGTTGCCAGAGCTAAGAGCAGTTCCGAGGGAGAAAAGACATTCTCCTGGAATGATGTACTTAAAGCCAATTGTTGCTCTCAAACATGGATATACCAAGAAGTCTGGTGATTCGAAAATGCCATTTGGATCTAGAAGAGCCAAACCAGAAGACAATCGACGAAAGGAACACGGAGATAGGAGAATATATTAGCACCGCTGCCATTATAGGCTACTGATCTTCAGAACATTTCTCACAAAGTTACAACTGAGATCAGAAACATTGGCTGCAGCATTCTGATTCTGAAATATATCTGTGAGTAGAACTAACCTGATCCCATTGTTACTTGGAGGCTTTTGTAACAAAGATTGTGAAATTGGCTATTACAACTTGGCTTTGTTTTATAGAGAAATGGGAATAATCTATTACAGATTTTGTAGTGTCCTGAAATGAAGTACCTTGGACCATCTTACACAGTTCTTGAATGATTTTTCTTGACTTGGATAGCTCCATATAATCCAAGCATCTCAGTTTGGTAAAGATATCACATCCATGATAATCCGAACAAAACAATATCATGGATGTGAATTGTGATATGCTGTTCTAAACGATAATCAGATCCGAGAAGTATTCCTTGTTTGGCGGTATCATGTTATTGGATTAATGGTTCGGAACGATTTGGAACAATATGACTAACGAGATATCGGTTCAGATATCGGTTTGTCCAATTTCATCATCAGTTTAACTGAAAACCTGATATGATATACTTAATTTACCCTTGGCTATATAAAGTAATGTTTACTCTTTTTAGGGCTGAAGGAATCCAATGCTTCCAGTTGAGTTTAGCATATTTAAAAACTGAAAACTGATTAATCGAACCCATAATTATAAAAAGCAAACCAAACCAAACCGATTTATGAACACTCCTACTTGAGTTGTCTTCACTTCCTCTTAGTCGTAAGCTTGTTTTTTAAAGATCTGTTCCTGGATCCTTACTCTTGAAATGAATTTAACTGGTCAAAATTGAACTAATTATTTTGTTTAACGATAAACGAAAGGAACTTTATTAAACATGATACAAAATGTGGAATAAAATGTGTTGTCTTATGGCTTGATCTAAAACCTTGCAACCAACAAAAGTCCCACTTATATAGCCCTTTTATCTTTCAGGGTACCCTTAAAAACAAGAAACTGAACACACTCATACTAAAGAAAAGAGAAATAATGTAGACCAAGCTGGAGTTTCTTCTTTTATTCTTCCAAGAATTCAATTTAGAGCTATTCTTGCTCCCTGTGATTTGTTGGAATCAAGTAGAGGTCATCTTTGCTTGCTGCAAAAACTCTACTTGTTTCAGTAGTGCGAAAATCAGCTGCATTAACCTTATCAGGGAGTTTCCAGTCAAAGCAGTAGAGCAACTGAGCTAAAGGATGCCCAGTGTTAACTAAACCAAACGACATTCCCGGACACATTCTTCTTCCTGAACCGAAAGGAATGAACTGATAGTGATTTCCCGTAAGATCAACGGAAATACTTTCAAATCGCTCCGGTTTGAAACTTTCAGGATCTTCCCAACTTTCAGGATCTCTTCCTATTGCCCATGCATTAACCATTATTCTAGCTTTAAGAGGTACAGTATATCCATCAATCTCGGTTTGTTCTCTGCATTCTCTAGGTCCTAATAAAGGAACTGGAGGATGCATCCTTAGTGTTTCTTTGATCACTGATTTTAAGTATGGCAACTTGTCAAGATCATTTTCGTCGAAGTTTTCATTTTCTTTGAAGACTTTTCTCACTTCAGCTTGTGCCTTGGCCATAACACTTGGGTGCTTCATCAATTCTGATAGTGCCCATATAATTGCAGTATATGAAGTTTCAGTTCCAGCAATAAACAAGTCCTGCAACAAGGTATACAATAAGCATTTATATGGTGTCGTCAATGTATATAACTTAAATCTATTAAAAAGAAAGTAGAAAAAGATCAATATATGATAATGACATAGGATCAAAACTTACCAGAATTACTGCTTTCATGTTGTCATTTTCGATAGGATATTGAAGCTCATTATTCTCCTTAGCCCTCAGTAAAACATCAATCATATCTTCGCCGCCAAACTCGTTATTTCCCTTTATCCCTGCTGCATGATTCTCTTTGTGCTCATTGATGATATTCTCCATAATTAGATCATACTTATGGTGAACATTCGTCAATCTAGCTTTCATGTTGCTCATATTATGAAGTAATTTCCACGAAGGGAACAAATCACCCACATCAAATCCTCCTGATAATGCTAATATCTCCCTTATTAACATAATCAATTCATCACGATCGTTGCATATTTTTCCAAAGGCTAATCTACAAGTCATGCAACTTGTAAACCAGAGAAGCTTTTCGTTTATGTTCACTGCAGAACCTGTTGCCAAACGAATCGATGAGAGGAGCTTCGAGAGCTCATCCTTTCGGATTGTGCTAAATGACTTGAGCATCTTGTTACTCAGGAGTTCTTGTGTCAATATTTTACGCATCTGTCTCCAGTAATCGCCATATGGGGCGAACGAAATGTCTCTGCTTTTGTAAAACACAATGTCCGAGGACATGAATCGTGGCCTAGTTGCAAAAGCAAGATCATGAGTTTTTAGTACAGCTTTTGCTACACGTGGCGAAGATATTACAACTACAGGAACTTCTCCAAGCTGTAAATACATGAGAGGTCCATATTTTCGGGCTAAATCTCTAAGATTATGGTGCGGGAGTTTACCTTTCAGGTGATGGAGGCTGCCAATAAGGGGAAGTCTCCATGGACCTGGAGGTAACTTTGGGATTTTGGTATTCCATTTTTTCAATAGGATAGAAAGAAATGAAATGAAGAGTAGCAAAGCAATTAAGTTGAAAGGAGAAGACTGAATATCCATTTTACTAAGTAAGAAAAGGAAGGAAGGTTTTGATAGATATGATGCTTTGTTGGTAATAGCTTCTATATATATACACAGAAGCTGAAGAATAAGCATGTGATTGATTAGGATTTTAGAACGCCAGTTGTATACCTTGTGATTTGGGCTTTACATATTTTACTTTGAAACCTTCTAGTACTTCAGTTTTACAAGAAATTCAGGAAAAAAATCAGGTTTACAATTAGTAATTAAAAAATTGTCATAATTTCAAAATTAATCAAAATTTTACTACTTTTTCGCGTAAAGATCAAATCTGAACAAAAACACTCGTAAAAATTCGGAAATATGAGTTGAAATTTTATAATGTGCTAGAGTTCCAACATAATATCTTTTTGTGTATTAGAGTTCCAACATAATATGCTGAAAGTATATACACAGAAACTCCATAATTCAACATATTATGTTGGAGTTTTTCGTGTTTCAGCAAAATAACGATAAATTTTTAACAATTACCAGTCCGAAAGCTAGTTAGCCCGTGCTATTTTCACAAGAAATTCTCAAATTGGTTCAGGATTAATTAAAGGATATTATATTGATACGCTAATACAGTAGTTGGGGTATACTTATTTTCACTACTTTTCTAGTGACTGTGACTTGTTCTGTGGGTTATTTTTATTTTTGGCCTAGCGTCAATATGTACCCCTAACGATTGGTTATATTTGGGAAAGTAAAACAGCATACTTATATTTTATACGAATAGAAGAAGGAAGAAAAACAGACACTTGGTTGAAAGCAATTTTAGCTTTACATTGTGTAAATATATGCATTGCAAAAGTCTAATATGTACATCCATTGACCGTTGATTATGTGAAAGTTTTGACAGCCAAATACCTCAACCTTATGAAAAAGCATTTAGTTACAGAAATTGTCATATGACTTTTTTGTTCTTCTGTAAGTTTAAATGATTGAAACATGGGTTTTTGATTGAAAAGGCGAGCTACAGAATCCAAATTGAGATTGAGTTGTCATTTCACTTATTGAAGAAAATTGAGGTCTCAATCATTGAAGACACCAGTTACTACTGTAGCCTCTTTTTGCTAATTTTCTTCTCTTTTTCTTTTAAATATATCATCTTTCATCTTTGTCGTAAATAAACAGATTCTTTTCAACAATTTGGAAAGATATTCAATTCTGCAATTATGTCCTGCCAGCCGAACTAAGCCCACTTTTATTGAATGATAAATCCTACTTTCTCACGAGTAGGATTTAAGTATAAAAATAGCTAATATATATATATATATATATATATATATATATATATATATATATATATATATATATATATATATATATATTAACTTTCATTTGTAACAACAAAGTCACTAAACTATGCATATTGCACTCAGAAAATCACTCAACTAGATTTTTCAAATTTTGGATTGTCAAATATCTATTCTACCCTCTAAATTATAAATATCTATCTACTTTTCAAGAATAACTGAGCATAATTTTCAAGAACATATAATGTATATTATAAAAATGCTTTTATTTAAATAATTATTTTTATATTTCGTACATGGAATATATATTTTACAACCTTTATTTTCTTTCATTCTGAATTGTGTAAATAATTTTTTGAATTTTTTTGTTAATAATAAAATTACTATTACAAATAAATTATTCTAATTAGTTCTTTTACTATGCTCATTATTTTGTTATTTTAGGATTATGGATGCTTAAATACTTTTTATTTTTTAATTTATAAATATTTTTATTAATTACATAGGTAAGTCCATATATAAATTAAAAAGGAAAAATCATAATATTAAAAAGTTTTAATAAAATAAAAGTAGATAAATATTTATAATTTAGAGGGTAAAATAGGTATTTGGCAATCCAAAATTTAGACATTCTAGTTGAGTGATGACCTTCTGAGTGCAATAAACATAGTTCAGTGACTTTGTTGTTACAAACGAAAGTAAAGTGACTTTAGGAGACAATTTGAAATAGTTGAGTGATCATTTGAGTAATTGAATCCTATATATACTTGCCTCAAGCCATCTCCAACCCTTGCCCCCATTTTCTCCTCCAAAATAGAGTAAACTCCAAAAATGAGTAAAGTTACTCCGACCATTACTCCATTTGTTACTCCAAAAAAGAATATTTTATTTTATAATTCTTCTCTATTTTTAATATATATTATTATCTTTTATTTCAATTTTATTTTCTTACTTCTATTGAAGAAATTCTATCTTTTTTTCTTTGTTACATATTCATCATATATAATTTATATTCCTTTCTTATAATCATTTAATATAAAATTATTTTATACCATAAAATTTTAAATAATATAATTTGTAAGTAAATATTATAGATTATTTATATTAATGGATAATTCAGATAAAAAGTGAGATCATTGAGATAAAATATGATAATTGAATACATATTAATTTAATGTATTTTTAATTTTCACTTTTCAATTCGCACCTTTCAAATTTATCATCAACATATAATATTTTATATTCGCACCATTTATTTTTAATTTTGAGATGATTATATATTTTTTATACAATTATTACTTATAATAAAATTAACTTACAATATTACATACAAATAATAAATACAAATAATATTTCTGCCCAGGTCTGACTTCCCTTCTTCGTGAACGCGGTCAAACTCTCGCATTCGCGAAGCACAAACTCGCGTTGACCAAAATTTTCCTCTACGCGAACGCGTAACACCAGTCGCGAATGCGATACTTCCTCTACCCAAATCTTCGCGAACGCGATGAACAAATGACCTTGAACCCTTCAGACCCAAATTACTCTACGCGAACGCGATGCACTGCTTCCCAACCTTCCGCGAATGCGAAGCCCCCTCTCGTGAACGCGAAGGCTTATTTCTTGGCCTTCCTAAATCCTTCTACGCGATCGCAATAGACCCTACACGATCGCGAAGGGAAATTTTTCTGCAACACCGAACCTATAATTTCTGCAACTTTCAAACTCCAAAAATGATCTGAATGACTACACGAAACTCACCCGAGGCCCTCGGGACCTCAACCAAAGGCACCACCACATCCTAACAAACTTGGTCCAATCATCAAAACACCTCAAACAACATCAAATTACCCAAAACATATCGGATTCAAGCCTAAGTTTCTAAAAATCTTTCGAAATACGCTTTTGATAAAAAAATCCGACCAAACCACGTCCAAATAACCTGAAATTTTGCACACACATCCCAAATAGCATAATGAAGCTACTACAACTCTTAGAATTCCATTCCGACCGCTATATCCAAATCTCGCCTATCAACCAGAAAACGCCAATATATCAACTTCGTCAATTCAAGCCTAATTCTACTCCAAACCTCCAAAACCTATTTCGATCACGTTCTTGAGTAAAAAATCACCTCCCGAAGCTAACCGAACCACCGAAACTCACATCCGAGCCCTCTAACACATAAGTCAACATCCGGTTGACTTTTCCAACTTAAGCTTTCTTAAAAGAAACTAAGTATCTCAAACCTCACCAAAACCAACCCGGATTCAATCCAACCAACCCAATACCTCAAAACACAGATGAACAAAGAAATAAGAAGTAGAATGGGAAAAACGGGCCGGTAACTCATGAGACAACCGACCGGGTCGTCACATCCTCCCCAACTAAAACAAACGTTCGTCCTCGAACAAGTCAAGAAACATACGTGAAGCCTTAAACAGGTGAGGATATCTGCTCCGCATCTCCCACTCGGTCTCCCATGTGGCCTCCTCTACGGGCCGACCTCTCCACTGCACTTTCACTGAAGCTATATCTTTTGATCTCAACTTCCAAACTTGATGCTCCAAAATAGCTACGGGCTCCACATCATAAGTCAAATCACCCTCCAACTAAATCGTGCTAAAATCCAGGACATGGGACGGATCTCTAATGTACTTCCGAAGCATAGAAACATAGAAAACCGGATGCACACTCGACAAGCTGGGTGGCAAAGCAAGCTGATAAGCCACCTCCCCAATCCTATGAAGTACCTCAAAAGGACCGCAAACTCAATTTACCTTTCTTTCTGAATCTCATAACACCCTTCGTGGGTGAAACCTTCAACATGACCTTCTCACCAACCATGTAGGACACATCTTGGACCTTCCTGTCAGCATAACTCTTTTGCCTCGACTGTGCTGTACGAAGTCTCTCCTGAATTACCTTCACCTTATCTAAAGCATCCTGAACCAAATCTGTCCCCAATAGACTAGCTTTGCCGGGCTCAAACCAATCAATTGGAGATCTACACCACCTCCCGTACAAAGCCTCATATGGAACCATCTGAATACTCGACTGGTAGTTGTTGTTATAAGAAAACTCTGTAAGCGGTAGAAACTGATCCCCTGACCCTCCGAAATCAATAAAACAACACGTAGCATATCCTCCAATATCTGAATGGTGCACTCAGACTGCCCGTTCATTTGAGGGTGAAAAGTTATGCTCAACTGCACTTGGGTACCCAACTCTCACTAAACAGAATTCCAAAACTAGGAAGTAAACTGAGTGCCCCGATCTGTAATGATGGAAACTGGGACACCATGCAACCGAACAATCTCCCGAATATATATCTCTGCCAATTGCTCTGAAGAATAAGTAGTACAGATGGGAATGAAGTGCACGAACTTGGTCAGCCTATCCACAATCACCCAAATAGCATCGAACTTTTTCAAAGTCCGAGGGAGTCCAACTACAAAATCCATAGTGATCCGCTCCCACTTCTACTCTGGAATATCCATCCTTTGAAGCAAACCACCCGACCTCTGATGCTTATATTTCACCTGCTGATAATTGAGACACCGAGCTACAAATCCTACAAGATCTTTCTTCATTCTCCGCCACCAGTAATGCTGTCTAAGATCCTGATACATCTTCGCTGCTCCTAGATGAATAGAATACCGCGAGTTATGGGCCTCCTCCAGAATCAACTCCCGAAGCCCATCCACATTGGGCACACAAATTCGTCCCTGCATCCTCAATACCCCATCATCTCCAATGGTCACATCTATGACATCATCATGCTAAACTCTATCCCTAAGGATGAGCAAATATGGATCATCATACCGGCACTCTCTGATGCGCTCATATAGGGAAGACCGAGAAACCACGCAAGTTAACACCCGACTAGGATCCAAAATATCCAACCTCACGAACCGGTTAGATAAAGCCTGAACATCAACCACAAAAGGTCTCTCCCCAACTGGAATATATGCCAAACTCACCATACTCACTGCCTTTCGGCTCAAAGCATTGACCACCACATTGACCTTCCCCGGATGGTACAATATAGTGATGTTATAATCCTTAAGCAACTCCTGCCACCTCCGTTGCCTCAAATTAAGATCCTGTTGCTTGAACAAATGATGAAGACTGCAATGATCAGTGAATACCTCACAAGATACGCCATACAAGTAATGCCTCCAAATCTTCAACGCGTGAACTATGGCAGCAAACTCCATATCATGAACGGGGTAGTTCTTCTCATGAGCTTCAATTAACGAGAAGCATAAACAATAACTCTACCCTCCTGAATCAATACACAACCAATCCATACTCTTGAAGCATCATAATACACAGTATATGAACCTGAAGCTGATGGCAAGACCAATACTGGAGCTGTGATCAAAGCTGTCTTAAGCTTCTGAAAACTCTCCTCACACTTGTACGACCATACAAATAAAGCATCCTTCTGAGTCAACTTGGTCAAGGGAGATGCGATGGATGAGAATCCCTAAACAAACCGGCGATAATAGCCTGCCAAACCAAGAAAACTACGAATCTCTATGGCTGAAGACGACCTGGGCCAACTTTGAATCGCCTCTATCTTCTTTGGATCAACCTGAATACCCTCACTGGACACCACGTGTCCCAAGAATGCCACTGAACTGAGCCAAAACTCACACTTGGAGAACTTTGCATAGAGATTCTCCTCCCTCAATCTCTGCAATACAACCCTCAAATGCTCCGCGTGCTCCTCCTGACTACGCAAATATACCAAGATATCATCAATGAAAATTATGACAAATGAGTCAAGAAAAGGTCGGATTACGCTGTTCATCAGATGCATGAACGCTGCTGGGGCATTGGTCAGCCCAAAAGACATACACAGGAACTCATAGTGACCACATCTGGTCCTGAAAGTCGTCTTAAGAATATCTGAATCCCTGATCTTTAACTGGTGATAACCCGAACGGAGATCAATCTTGGAGAATACCCTCGTTCCCTGAAGCTGGTCGAATAAATCATCGATGCGAGGCAAAGGATACTTGTTCTTAATTGTTACTTTATTCAATTGCCTATAATCAATGCACATTCTCATCGTGCCATCCTTCTTCTTCATAGACAGAATCAGCGCACCCCAAGGTGACATACTAGGCCGAATGAACCCCTTATCTAGGAGCTTCTAAAGCTGCTCCTTTAACTCCTTCAGCTCCGCTAGCGCCATACAATATGGCAGAATAGAAATGGGCTGAGTGCCCGACACCAAGTCAATACCAAAATTAATATCCCTGTCCGGTGGCATGCCCGATAGGTCTGCAAGAAATATATCAGGGAAATCTCTCACAACTGGGATAGAATCAATACTGGGAGTCTCAACTCCTACATACCTCACAAAGGCAATATATGAAAGACAACCCTTCCCAACAATACTCTGGGCCTTCAGGAAAGAAATCACTCTACTAGGTGTCACACCTCCTTTTTACTTACTACACCCCGTGAAGGGTGTAATAAAAGGAGTTTTTCCAATTTAAGGACAATCAAAACGGGATTCGTTTTATTAAAAGATTCAGAGTCGCCACTTGGGAGATTTATGGTGTCCCAAGTCACCGGTTTGAATCCCGAATCGAGGAAAGGGTTTGACTCTGTATTACAGTCGCGAACTAGAAATTCGAGTAAGGAATTCTGTTAACCCAGGAGAAGGGGTTAGGCACTCCCGAGTTCCATGGTTCTAGCACGGTCGCTCAACTGCTATATTCGGCAAAAATCTGATTTTAATACATGTTATCCTATTGTGCAATTTTAAAAATTACTTACCGCTTTTAATTAAAATTTTTTAAGAAAGTGAACGCCGTTTAAAAACGTATTTTTGGATAACGTCACATGAAATGTACCCGGATCCTCGACACATTCTTATTCAACGTTTTGGGATTTGGATTTGGGTTGCATGAAATGCACACCCATATTTAGGAAAGTAAAATTATTAAAAACGCGCCTAAAGTGACTAACGTGTTATTATCTTTGCGGGAGGCCGTGGAAATTCGCTAAATGGAACGTCCCGAATTCTAAGCATTTTAGCATAAGTAATTAAAGAGGGCCCCACAATTTGTGATTTTATTTGCCGCGGCGCACCTCAATTTGTTTTAAAGGACATCCTAAAGATGAACTAACATTATCTATAAGAATTGTCTCTAAAACAAAATCTTAATTTATGAATTAACTATCATTAAAGAAATTCGGGCCCCAAGTTCAAGTTCGAACTCGAACAAGGCGCTCTCCAATACTGAAGAAACCCTTAGCTTGGGTCTGCTACTTAACTTGAAAGGCTCAAAGTCTACCATTTAATTATTAATGGATCAATTATTAGTTTAAACCTGGGCCCAAAATGGATCCAGTTAACCTGAGAGGCACGTGAGAGCCAAGGGCTTTCAAAAGCTAAAAATAGGCCTGCCTTAACACGCTGAGCTATAATTGAAATTGGGCTCAAGGCAGTCCCAAATCGAGCGGAGCCTTCCCAGGTCGTGAGAGGGGACGACCTTGATGATTGAAATTAAACAACCACTAAAGGAAAGTTCTCAAATCAAGAATGAATGAATGGCTGAACTAGAAAAGAAATCTGCAGATTCCAAACATTGAAACAACTGGGCTAACATTTCAACTTTTAAAACTAAATTAACATGCAAACACGGAGCAACCTCTGAATTACTGTGAAAGAAAATAGCATTGCCATACATCAAACTCTAGAATAGATATATATGCTTTCAGAGTCGGGCTCAACATGGCAAGCCCAATGTTTAAAGGGAATTGGTCGTCTAAGGACATACCCCAAGCATAATTGGCTAGCTGTGTCTGTCACCAATTGGGCCAACGCTTGGCCTCAAATTCCAGAATCAGTGTTTATATAAATACCCCGTCTGTTTAGCCACAACTCAATTTAAACATGATATAAAAAAAATTTGAACTAAAATTTTCACTTCTAATCCTTAACTGATTAACACGAACTGATTAACTACAATTCCATTCCCATTTTAGCATGCATCAATCAAATCCTCTTATGAAAAAATACAATGCAATCCAAAGCATTTTAAATCAATACTGATCTTAAGCAGGAATTCCTAAGCATGCTCTTCAACGTGGAAACTAAACCTTCTGCTCGATCCCAAACATAGCCTCATAATATGCATGTAGAAGCTCATGAAACACCTATTATTATAGATCTATTACATAACACGAAGCAGTAAAAGGGCAGAAAAAAACTGAATCAAATAAGTTTGCATTCCATTGAATTTCACTCAGGTTACACATCCAATCATTCTGCAAATGTCCAAAGGTTATAGAAATACCCGGAGAATAAAACAATAGAAGGAATGAGGACAATAGTAGTGAGGAGAAACAACAGTCAACATCAAGACAATCAGTTCCAACCCCAAAATAATGTCAAAATACCCAGGATTGGATCACAAATGATCGTATGTACGAGGAACTAAATTATCGGTCTCGGAGGATAAGAATGCGGCTTATGGTCGTATGTACGAGGAACTGGGGGAAAAAGGCGGGGAGAAGAGGTTATTCCGGTTGGC
>MU683595.1:5679-19487 GCA_026770625.1 Nicotiana glauca
TGGATCGTTACTTGAGTGTAATTCCCGATGCAACCACACTTGTAGCCATTGATCATTTTACTTGATTTCTTGGTTAGTTTATATTTCCGCATTTAGATATAAAATATTTTCAAACCAAAATTCTTAGTGTTTGGCATTGCGCGATTAGCGATAATTTTTTTACATGCCTAATCGCCTGTACATTATTCTCTGTGGGTTCGACCCCGACTCATAGTCTGGTAAATTATATTCCATGTGACCGTGTCTATTACTTTTTAGTAGTGGATTTGGACGTCATCAGTCGTGTCAAACAAAAATGAAAAATTGCGTGGCCCTCGCATTAATTTCATAATGCATATATAAAAATGATTAATATTCGTAGAAAAGCCTTTATGGCCATTTAAAACACAATTGTGATTATGTATATGTCCGCATAACACAATTACGATTTTAAAAAGAAAACTGAAGTATGCATTCGCACAACTTTGGCCAAACTCTCTTAATAATAATAAAGCGTTATTGATCGTGGACACGTTCGCGTGACACGATTTTGATGCGCCAAACAAATAGGTACATGTACGCTTTACCTGTTTCAAGATAATTTTCTAATTAAAAGTTAAAATTCACATAGGTTCAAAATGTTCTTAAAATCAGATAATTATGCTAATTATAGCAATTGAGCGACCGTGCTAGAACCATGGAACTTGGGAGTGCCTAACACCTTCTCCCAGGTTTACAGAATTCCTTACCCAGATTTTTGGTTCGCAGACTGTAATACAGAGTCAACCTTTTCCTCGATTCGGGATTTGAATTCGGTGACTTGGGACACTATAAATCTCCCAAGTAGCGACTCTGAATATTTAAATAATAAATCTCATTTCGATTGCCCTTAAATTGGAAAAAAATCCCTTACACCTCTTCCGGGGGTGTAGTGAAAAAAGGAGGTGTGATAGCTCTGGCGACTCAGCTGGGGACATGGACCCAGAACCACTGGTTCAGGGTTAAAAATTCGAGCATGGAATAATTATTGTATTTGGCTTTATTTATTATCTGATTTTATTTACATATTTGGGCGTAATGTGCTAAATGTTGCTTTTTACTGCTTTGATATTGCTGAATTATATATAAACTGTTACGGAACCCCTCCTCTCTCTAAGTCTTCGGAATTTATGGTGCACACGTGCGTGTGGCCCATTTTTTCTATTAGAAGTCATACTAATTAGAACGAGGTTGGGTCAAGTAACTAGGCCGGGTAGACTTTCGTGCTCCCGGTACGGTACCCCGCTTCGGCTCGAGCTATCCGCTCGGGTAAGCCAGGTCAGAACAATAATCCCAGGGTTTCAAACCTAGAATAAAAAAGCCTCATGCCGGATCCCTAGTAGGAAAGTTTGTTTGTATCACATGCATTTGACCTTGGAGACTCAACACAGGGGTTGGGTCTATCTAGGACAGGTGTACCCGAAATAAAAAGACCATCCGGATGCATCTTACTTGCTACTTAAGCATTTATTTGCTTCGGAGTTGCATGTTGATCGGCTTTTGAATAATGTGAGGAGAATTAAAAAAATATATAAAAATAAAAAGTAAAAAATGAGAGAAATAATTACTCTTTTTGGGAAAAATCATGAGTTTAAAAAAAACACACACACATATATATATATATATATATATATATATATATATATATATATATATATATATATATATATATAGTTTTAATTTTTATATTTAGTTTTATTTCAGTAGTTTATTAAGTAAATCAATATGTGTTTTTTATATTTTTATAAGGATATTACATTGTTTGTCTTCCTATCATATTTGAGCTCAACAAGACAAATGCCCATTCTTCCCAACCCATTAGCACATTTAAGTGAAAGATTTAATTCTAGCCATCTATTTTCTTCTAATCCAATGGCCATCATCCATTCCCACCTCCATATAAAATACCCAATTATAAAAACTCTATGTTAAGATTTCAATTCCTAGACCTACACCTTAGAGCTAATAACCATTGTCCTTTCCTCAACTTGAAGAGACAATTGTCTCCAATTAGAAGGGACAAAAACAATAATCCAAAAAGGTGAGCTAAAAATAAACTCTCATTACCGTAGCTTTTTCTTCCTTTTTAGATAAGAGCTTTACTTTTTAATTGAAAAAAAAAACCAGCACCTTGTTGCCATTAAAAAGGCTTTTCTTCCACCATAAGACCAGGCTTGTTTATCATGAAAAGAACTTAGCCTTAGGTTCATCGTAAATTACCCCCATATCTCTTCCTCTTCTTCTTCATACCATAAAAAACGACCAGCCTTCACTCCATCTCACTGGCCAGCGCCCAGCTCCCCACCACCCCTCTCGTCAGCCTTCACCACGTCGGACAGACCCAAAATCTAGCGGCAAACACCCACATACGACCAGCCTCTCCTCTCTTACCATCGAACTCACCGGAAAAAAAAAAACCCTAGCAACCTAGAGCCATCTCCCGTCGCCACCCTCCACCAAGAGAACGTCAACGAAGCTCCATGAACGACCATCCCCTCCGGCAAATCGTAAAAAACAGCAAATAAAGCTGACCACGGCTGCTTGAAACTCGCCGGAAAACGAGCTCCAGACGCGACAAATAGTATTAAACGACCTCACCCCAGCTCACCATCGTTGTTGTTTCTTTGCCATCCCTCCACCCTTCTGCAACAACCACGTACAACAGTAGCAGTCACGCACATGAATAGAATGAGGGAACGAGCTCTGGAGTCGTTTGTGAGTTTGAGTCGTGTGGAGGTTGTCGTAAGTTGACTCCGGTCTATGATTATCGCTGTCCATTTCTTCCGTCGAGTTCGAGCTGCTGAAACTCACGTTGCTGTAAACGTGAGTATTCCTGTTACATTTCCGTTGGATCAGTTTTATGCTCTTGCTTTTACGTCTTGCCTTTGTAAATTTGAGTAGTAACAATATATTTGCCATATTTTTTAAGTTTATATTGTTATATTAGTTTATCACTGATTGTTAATGTTATTGTCAGTTGTTAATTTTATATTTGTTTATCACTGATTGTTTGTTGGTTTGCCATTTATTGTTAGATTATTATATTATTAGATTACATGGCATGCTCATTTTCTTTTGTAATGGATAGTTTCAGCTTTTCTGCTCGTATAAAGCCAGCTTCTCATGAATTACGTCCTAAAGAAATCATGGAACTATATTCATGGCGTCTCAACAACCTTAACTAGTTTTAGAATAATAATTTTGAACATTATAGTATGCTTCAAGCGCAATTATTAATAATTATTGTGGCCATGGGTACGGATTCCGTGGTACGATTACGATACATGACTCTCAATTCGGGGGTGCATTTCATGTAACCCAATTATAATAATTTTGAATAATAAAGCCGTTTGGAATAAATCGAGGTGTGTCGTGCCGAATAAAACCTCAAAAATGCATGGCCATCATTTGATTATTTCTTTAAAAAATTCTTAGAATTCGAGGTATGCCATTTAGCAAATTTTCATGGCCCTCGTGAAGTTAACAACGCGTAGCTGTTTTTAGGCGCGTGATTTAATCATCTACTTTCCTAAACTCGGGTCACATTTATGTGACCCAAATTCAAATCTCAACGTTAGATAAAATGTGTTATGGGTTATGGGCGCATTTATGTGACGTGGCCCGAAACATATTTTAGATAGCGTTGCAATTCTCTTTAAAAAATAACAATAATGAAAGCGGTTAAAGTTAAAATTTGCACATATGTTCATAATTGTTTAAAATCAGATAATTTAAGCTGAATATGACAGTTGAGTGACCGTGCTAGAACCACGAAACTCGGGAATGCCTAACACCTTCTCCCGAGTTAACAGAATTCCTTATCCAGATTTCTGGTTCGTAGACTGTAATATAGAGTTAACTTTTTCCTCGATTCGGGATTCAAATCGGTGACTTGGGACATCATAAATCTCTCAAGTGGCAACTCCAACTCTTAATAATAAATCCCGTTTCGATTGTCCTTTAATTGAAAAAACTCCATTTACTACGCCTCTTCGCGGGGTGGTGTAGCAAAAAAAGGAGATATGACAGTGTATACAAGGCACCTTATGCCTTATGACTCATCATGCCTATTAGTGCCACCTTGGCTTAGATTAATGCAAAGTAGCAGCCCCAAAAAAGATCTTTATCCACTTAATCATAATCATCCCCACAATTAAATAATTATTCATATAATTAAGGATTATCTCAAATTACGTAAAATACTACTCCCTCCGTTTCATATTAAATGAGGTACTTTCCTTTTGAGTCTGTTCCAAAATAAATGACACATTTCTAAATTTGGAAATAATTCAACTTTAAACTCCTTATTTTACCCATTTTACCCTTAATGAGAAGCTTTTATAACCACACAAAAGTTATGGCCACACAAAGCTTTAGCCCTTTAGCTCTTTTAAGACCACAAATTTCAAAAGTCTTTCTTTTTTTTTCCTTTAACTCCATGCCGAGTCAAACTACGTCATTTAATTTGAAACGAAGGGAGTACTCACTATCATGTTCATGTTGTACCTTGTGTGGTATTAGTCCATAAATACCGGGTATCATAGCTCGCACAGTATTTATCCCAAATTGACAAACTTTGACGAAATTCGTTTTCTTCGATTTGCTTACCCTCTCACCTTCACGAATTTACTTATCACTTGTTTGAAATATCATAATGCTTATAATCTCAAGATAATCTTGTTCTCGAACTTATGTCGATTAACTTATAATGAAACTTTAACATACAAAAATGCGGGATGTAACATCTCATTTTCAAGCTTCCATCAATTTACTTATGGGGTATTTTTACGTAAGAAAATATGGGGTGTAACATGTTCCGTGCCTTAGTAAAATCTTTACTTTACAATTTCATACTTACGATCTATTTCGGAAACCGGCTCAAGAGCCGATCGTAACTAAAGCTTGGGCAATTAACCCTGTACTCGAGGACTGCCATCCAAAAGTCGACCTTCTTGAATTAAAAAACTTTGAAATCATAAGACCTTGTAAAGGAAACTCTCAATTTTATAGGCCATGGCCATCCCACCCGAGGACTGGTACTTCAAACAAGTTCGAAATACTGTTGAGAAACAAGCACAAAGGGCAATCTCAAGTTAAAGGCTACAAACAAACTAACACGGTTTGGAGATGTCCGAATTTCGTAGTAAAATAGGCCTTCGAATATTTTCACAAAATCGATTAAACAAGGTTCTTCGGCAAAATCACAAAGGGTTTCGATAAAGCGTCACAACCTATGGAGAAAAGAAATCGGCCTAACACCAGTTCAGCTCAGCTCGGGATTTGGAAAAAGTTTCCCGATGAAGCGTCACAACCTATGGAGAAAAGAAAAAATCACACAAAAGGAAATAAAAGCAAACATAAACCTAACAACGGGGCTAATATCTACCTAGTTCAGGAGTCGGTGAGCCTCATAAAAAATTATCGATGCATCCAGGTTGGAAACGTCATCGACCCCCGTGCAGTAGCCACGGAATAAGGCATCCCCTTCATGGGTCGTTCCTACATTGGGGGTCTCCATAGCCTAGGCCTCCCGAAATTGCCCCTCAGAAAACATGGGGAGGGGTGGCGAATCATCAATGTTGATTTTCCCAAGCAAGACACTTGGGGCGCTCTCTCCTTTTCGGAGAACTTCGAAACCAGACCCTTAAGGCGCACACACCGATATTTTGTCACGACGGACATGCGCACTCGCTGATTGTTAGTCACGGTAGGAGACATATTTAGCCTCCGATAACTCGGGGACGTTGCTCAGATTATCATCCAAGATTTCCTCAATCTGAAGATGAGCATCCTCGACTGTCATCGACTTAGTTGCTTTTGAAGCTTCGATGCTTCCCATCTTTCGAGCCACCAGCTCATAATCAGCATCTTCTTTCTCTTCTTCTTTATCTCGTAGCTATTAGACTACGTCGGAAGGTAGAGCGGCAATGTCATTCTTCAACATACGAGCTTTGCTCTTTTTGGGCTTCGAAGTATCGGAAGACGAGGCCCTTTTCCTTTTCTTCTCTTTCGACGGCTTCGGAACCTCCTGCTCCCCGGGCGGGGGCGGCTCATTTCGGCAACATCTCTTAGACCTTCACAAGAGGAGATTAGGTACAAATGAAAAGAAATGTTTCAGAGAAGAGCATCAAAAGCATATAAGATAAGCTTACCATGATTCTTGGCCTCCCATCGGCCCTTCGCTAAATCACGCCACGAGCGCTCAACATATGTAGAAGTCAAAGCCAGCTTCCGAACTCAACTTCTGAGGTTCGGGATTGCAGCGAGCACCCAGGGAACCGCTACATCATAAGAAAAGACGTGGGTGAGAAAAGATGTAAGTAAAGGAAGATAAATGAAACAAAGCAATCAACATAAGATGTTGATGGGCTTGTACTTACGCTTTATGTTCCACTCCTCAGGGAATGGCATCTTCTCAGTCGGGATTATATTAGAGGTCCTCACTCAGACAAACCGGCCCATATAACCCCGATCCTTGTCCTTGTTTGTATTCGAGAACAGCACCTTTGTGGCTCGACGATGGATCCTTATTAATTCGCCTCGATAGAGACGCGGGCTATACAGTGTAATTAGGTGGTCGAGGGCAAATGACATCACTTCGACCTTGCTCACGAAAAATTGGAGCAAGATAACAATACGCCAAAAGGAAGGGTGTTTCTGGCCAAGAGTTATTCGGTATTTGTGGCAGAAGTTGAGGATAACCGGATCAACAGGACCTAGTGTAAAGGGGTAAGTGTAAGCACTTAAGAACCTTTCTAAGTAAGTGGTGATGTCCTCTTTAGGGGAAGGAATCGCCACCTCTTTGTTTAACCAGTGACAATCTTTTTTCACCTGCTCGAGATCTCCTTTGGTTATCGAGCATATATATCTCGACATGGGCTCACAGAGGTTTTTTCGACTTTGAAGTCGGAAGTAAGATCGCATGACCCCAGAACACACTTCTTTATGCGTGTCTCCCTTGGTATTTTATCACCGGCCGGCTGCTATGAAGAGGTTTTTTCCTTTTGAAGAATGGTTTTAGATGTTTTCACCATGACTATGTGAGTTCAGAAAAAAGAAGAAGATGAAATTTGTTATTTTAAGAGAGGATTGGAGAACGACATATAAATAATTTGCGGAATTAAGGAAATTGAAGGAAGTAGGAGAGATTTGAAGATTAAGACGGTTCAAAGGAATTAGTGGACGACCATCAACAGGTAGAAATTAATGATCTTGAGAACTGTGCAGACGCGACACTTCAGTCGCCTCCGTCGCTTACGTCATGAGGGTGACATCATAATTGGTCGAGGTGGAAAATCGTAGGCTCAGTTTGTTTCTTCTCACTATACTCTAAGAAATGAGGGGACTATCTGTATACGGTCAAAATCGGGTTTGCCCGATTTTGCTAATTAATCAACACTATGGGATCACATCGAGGGTCAGCCTCGTAATAGATCGGGCTATATCACGAAGATAAGGTATCAAGTTCAGGAATCAAGGTGTCCGTCGAGACCGAGGCCAGCACCAATCGATAACTAAGCATGACCGACTTCAGTGAAATGCATTAACGGAAAGGCGAGATATCCTTAACCGGTCGGAGAACACATCGGGAATCTCAGAACAGATCAATTCAAGGGCGGTTATTTGTACCAATCATGGGATTTACTTCAATAGTTAGAATTGTGCTATAATTAGGATTCCTTTAGTATATAAAGAGAGCTCTCTGTCATTTTTGAACACCTTACATTCACGAATACAAAAGCAATATACTTTTTTTGTCTTTGCTCATCAACTTGCTGCTCTTTAACTGTTCTTACTTTGCCAAGCTCGAAGGTTCATGATGTTCTAAACGTCAATACCACACAAGAGGGGGGGGGTGATTTGTGTGTTACCTAATTTTCGCACTAGAAGAACCTGGTTCTTCTAGGTGTTCTAACTTCTACTGTTTGCGGAATTAAAATACATAAATAAAGAACACAGAGATTTTTATGTGGAAAACACCTGGCTCAAAAGGTGTAAAAACCACGACCTACTACTTAGTAGGATTTTCCCAAACTTCCACTAAATTTTAATGAGCCAAAAACAACATTTACAAAAACTCTTTGTAAACCTAAGGATTAACTCTAATCCCAGTGTAGCACACAGCCTCAACTGTTGCGACANATTGAACTTGGAATAAAGAAAGACACAATGGAATTGGTTCTTCACACTTAGTTCTTGTAGCTTCAAATTTGCACACTTGTATCACATACAAATTGCTTGCAAAAATCGCGTAGCTCTTTTGCTCTCAATTTGGTTTAACTTCAGCTTATGTGCAATCACCTGTAAAAGAGAACAATCGTTATATTTATAGAGTTAGTAATCAGAGTTTAATAAGAAATCAAATTGTGGATCCTTTATCAATTTGAGTCCAAGAACTACTCTAACTCCCAATCCATATTCTTATCCGGATGTAATTCTCTTTTCATAAAGAGACTCCAACTCCTTATCCTATATGCAATCTTTTCGATCAAATCAGAAGATACTCATCAAGATATTGCTACTTGACCCCAAGGACGTATCCTCATCACGTGCACTTCATGTGTATAAGCCATAACAACTGTATCACCTAAGATGAACCTGGTCCTTCACTGAGTTCGTTTGTCAGTCTTCAAAACTTCAACTTATCTTGGGACAACAAATTTCCCCTTTTGATGATAACAAACTCTATGCTTTTACTGATTATAGAACTTGTAGAACTCAGCTGAAATATCATTACTCGAAAAATTTTCTTATCATTAAGGGCCAGATTTAATTAGGTCATAAACATCACTGATCAGAACATAATTTTTTTAAGCACAATATCTTCCCCCTTTTGGCATCATCGAAAAGTTGCATAAATAATGTTAATCCCAGAATATTACTCATGACCATTGAGGCAACTGCAAGTGAAAGCATGCTTTAGTTAATCAAAAATCAACTTGACAAAAAGTGACTATAAAGAACAGAAGTAACATAAAGCAAGAGAAATGCACATTGTCATTGATAAGCAGTGCTTCTACACAACAGTCCACAAAAAGAAATAACAGAAACTACCAACAATGAGCAAAAAGAAAAAAATCCCTAATCCGGGTCACTGGGGAGTTTTCTAGACTGGTTCAAAACAGGACAAGGAAACCTAAGTCTTTGAGGAACTAGAGGGATGGGTTTGTAGCAGATTAAGCATAGTTTGGAGCATCCCTTCACTCTTTTCTTTTTCCTTTGCAAGTTCAGCTCTCAACCCATTCCTCTCTTCTTCCAGTTCAACAACTCGAGCTTGAAGCCTTGAAATCTCAGCATCCTTTGTCCCTACCTCCTGAACCAAAGCTCTAACATTTCTATTCACTGGAGTTCTCACAGATGAACCAGGTTCAACAGGGCCTATACTGACAGGATAATCACCGACCTGAAGAGTCTTGATGCCAAATTGCTTTTTGCTAGAAGCTATTTCCCATTTCTTCAAGGGAACTTTTAGCTTGTCCAGCACAGCTGTCAGAATAAACCCATAAGGAATGGCATGAGCCTTTGAACCATTTAGCACCCTGTCCAGCGACTTAACAATAAAGGCAGGCCAATTTATCTGCTTTCCATCCTCCAAACACTACATGAGGACCAGGTCCATGTAGTTTGCTGTGTGCCTCCTTTCCTGTTGAGGCAGCAGACATTTGTTCACAAATTCAAAGAGCACTTTATGCTTTGGCCTCATCTAACTCTTTTGAACAGCCCTGGCTTCAGACACCTCCTCAGCATTTGTAGTGTCACAGAAGTTCTTAGTGATTTGAAGGTCAGTGGGCAGACCATCCAAACAAGGCCACCTTTGTCTTGTGTAATCATAATAGCCCTTACTTGGAATATTCAGTACTTTACCCAACTCAGATGCATCAAATTTCACCTTTACTCCCTTCACTATACTAGACACCAGCTCATTCTTCACAGTCCCATTTGCCATGAATTCAACAAGTTCTTTCCTGGCTAATTTTCCATCCATCTGAAGGACCATGTCCTTCCAACCTTGTTCCTCCAGTGAAGTCAACAATCTTACCATGCCTGGCTCCTCCAGGTCTTTGAGCAATCTACCCTTCAGAATTTTTCTGCTGCCAAAATTGGCAAACCTATCTTGTTCCTGTTCTGACTCTTCTTCTCTTTCTTCTTCACTCCACTCGTCATCCTCTTCTTCCTCAATTTGTACTTGTTTTCCCTTTGCTGCTGATCTGGTTCTTTTAGCTAGAGAGGATGTAGCAGGTACAGGCTTGGAGGGCTTCCTTGTAGAAGACCTAGTTCTTTTTGATTTAGCAGTGGGAAATTCTTCAGTCGTACCTCTCTCTTGATGGACCAGGTCCATCTCTTCCTCTTCCTCTTCCACAGCAGCCTTAGAACTTTCAACCATTTTTGCTTTTCCCTTTTCTTTCTTCTTTTTCTTACTCTCCTCTAGTGCCTTTTGCATTTCTGCTTCACTTTGCCTCAACCTACTTCTTGTGGCTCTAGCCCTAGGTGCAACAGACATAGGTGATGAAACTTGGCTTTTCTTGATTGATTTGGATGCAACTGGGGTCCTTTGTGAGGAAGCCTTTCATTTCTTGGGATCATAACGGGTTTCAACTTTCTTGAGCATATCAGCTAAGTCTCCTCCACAGATGAACCAAGTTCATCTGTTTGTTCACTCAGATTTATCAGTCCCTCAGCAGCTTCACCTGATCCGCTTCCCCCTGACTTCAAGCCACCTTATTCCCCACCACCACATATAGCAAGAATCTCCCCTTTCTTTTTCTTTCTTCTCCTACTAGTCTCAGTCCCTTCAACATTTTTCACAGCACCCACAAGCACAAACCTACTATCTACCTTCTCAGCTATATCAAAAAATACATAACAGGTGTTTACCTCTCTTGGGTTTTCTTGACTATTTTCATTGTCAGATGACCCAGGTTCTTCTCCTTCACTGGCAGAGAAAACTTTCTCAGATTCAGATCTTGAGTCGCTTTCTATGGTTGTATCTTCCTTCCTTTGACTAGCTTGTAATTTTTCGTTCAAGACTTTCCTTAAAGGACCAGATGCAACTGTTTTTCTTGCTAACATTTTCTGGCGACGAAATTTGGGTTTTGGGGGTTCATTAGTAGGGGTGGAAGATGAGGTGTTGGGGGAGACTGGTGGGGGAGTTCCAGGGTTGTCTTGAGGATTAGTCATGGCGGAGGATTTCTGGATATTTTAGGGATTTTTGGAGAAGAAAGCAGATGAACAGATATTTGGAATAAAAGTGACGGTTATGAGTGATGTGGTGGGTATTTAAAGAGAGGTCATGATTAAAGCAGTAATATCAGCTTTTTCATAGGTCTATTAGGAGTCTACTCAAGTTATAATTCCGGTCTCCTAAGTGATTAATGAAAATCGCTTGAGTTTAGGGAAGAAACTCGTTATAGTTAGACTCCTAGTTTTAATGAAACTGGTTCAATTTATCAACGAATAAAATTTTCTGGACGTTTGGTGTAACAGGACTTCTGCTCATGATTGATAATTTCGATTTTCTAATTGTGTAAAGAATAGAAACATACCTGAACTATCTCATGAGCACATATTGATGAACCAGGTTCTTCAAGTAAAACTTCCCTTGATCATGCCTCAAATGTCAAAATAGAAAATTTTTGCAAGAGATTAAGGATATATAAACAAATATCACAAGAGTATACTTAATCAAAGTATGAGACTGAGTAAGAATTAGTCTAGATATTTACATAGAATTCAGAACTCCTAACCAAACAATTTTTTATTTTTTTATTTTTTTCATTGTGAATTCTGAACTGGACCTTTTAGGTGATCTTAATCATCCCTAATTCCAACCTGTTCCTTTCAAAGTTTTCTCTACTTAGTGCTTTAGTAAAGATGTCACCTATTTGTTTATCAGTAGCACAAACTTCTATGGAGATCAACCCTTTCTCATAGTTATCTCTTAAGAAGTGGTGTCTAACATCTATGTGCTTGGTCCTTTTATGATGAACAAGGTTCTTTGTCATACTTATAGCACTAGTGTTATCACAGAATATTGGTATGCATCCCACTTCTATACCAAAGTCTACTAATTTTTCCTTGATCCACAGTAGTTGAGCACAACAAGAAGCTGCCGCCACATACTCAACTTCAGCAGTAGATAGGGCTACTGAATTTTGTTTCTTGGTAGCCCATGATACAAGACATGAACCAAGAAAGTGAGCCATACCTGAAGTGCTTTTTCTATCAACTAGAAAACCTACATAGTCAGCATAACCTACTAGATCAAAATTACTACCTTTAGGGTACCATAAGCATAATTCAGTAGTCCCCTTCAGATATCTCAATATCCTTTTGACATCAGTCAAGTAAGACTCTTTTGGATTAGCTGAAAATGTGCACAAAGTCCTACACTGATAATAATGTCAGTTCTGCTGGCAGTAAGATACAAGAGTGAACCAATCATACCCCTATACAACTTTTGATCTACTGATGAACCAGGTTCATCAACATCTAATTTAGCGGCAGTTGCAATAGGTGTATCTATTTCTTTAGAGTATTCCATTTTAAACTTCTTGATTAGTTGTTTTGTATACTTCTGCTGATGAATCATGGTTCTATTTGGACTTTGTTTGATCTGCAAACCTAGGAAGAAATTTAGTTCACCCATCATAATCATTTCAAACTCACTTCCCATTAATTTTGCAAAGTCCATACTTAGCCTATCTATAGTGGCTCCAAATATTATGTCATCAACATATATTTGTACAACAAGAAGATCTTTACCTTTTTCCCTTAGGAACAAAGTGCTGTCTATTTTACCTCTTTTGTACCCATGCTCCAGTAGGAATTTTGATAGTCGTTCATACCAAGCTCTTGGGGCCTGTTTGAGCCCATATAGTGCTTTATCCAGCTTGTACACATGCTCAGGACATTCCTTGCTTTCAAATCCTGGTGGTTGTTTCACAAACACTTCCTCCTTGAGATAGCCATTCAAGAAGGCACTTTTGACATCCATCTGATGGAGAGTGAATTCCATATGTGCTGCAAAGGCAATGAGAAGCCTGATTGCCTCTAATCTTGCAACTGGAGCAAATGTCTCATCATAGTCTATTCCTTCCTATTGGCTATAGCCTTGGACTATCAATCTTACCTTGTTCCTAGTGACAGTTCCATCTTCATCAAGTTTGTTCCTAAAGACCTATTTTGTACCAATGACTGATCTATCTTTGGGTCTAGGAACTAGGTGCCAAACTTGACTTCTTTCAAACTGGTTTAGCTCATCCTGTATTGTATTCACCCAATCCGCATCCTGCAAAGCCTCAAAAATATTTTTAGGTTCAATAATAGATAGGAAAGCATCAAAGGCACACAGATTCTTTAATTGTGATCTGGTTTTGACTCTAGAAGTTGGATCATTAAGTATGTTCTCAATGGGATGAGAAATTTGATACTTGTGTGGTTTTACAACTAACTGGCTTCTTCTGGATGTTTCAGCAATTTGAGGAGGAACAGGTTCATGAGCAGGTTCTTTTAAGGGATTTATTTCAGTTTCCTCTTGATTTCTTCCCCCTGTCAGATTACCCTGTCCGGATGAACCTGTTCCATCACCCGTTCCTTCCACAGGTGCCACTTTGATTTGAGCTAATGAATCAGCCAGATCTTTGACTAGTCCAATGGCTTCATCTTCCTGTTCCTGTCTCTCAGAAAGAATGTTAGTTTCATCAAATACTACATGTACACTCTCTTCTACACACAGTGTTCTTTTATTATAAACCTTATACGCTTTACTATGTGAAGAATATCCCAAGAAT
>MU683601.1:9494-21535 GCA_026770625.1 Nicotiana glauca
TATGCGTTCAAGAGAATGCCATTTGGTCTTTGCAATGCACCTGCAACTTTTCAAAGGTGTATGATGGCCATTTTTACTGATATGGTCGAGAGGTTTGTAGAAGTATTCATGGATGATTTTTCTGTTTTCAGATGTTCTTTTGATAACTGCTTAATGAACCTCGATAAAGTGCTTGCTAGGTGTGAAGAGACTAACTTGGTGCTAAACTGGGAAAAGTGTCATTTCATGGTATGTGAAGGTATAGTCTTGGGACGCAAGGTGTCCAAAGATGGTTTACGGGTGGACAAGGCAAAGGTGGAAGCAATTGAAAAATTTCCCCCACCAATATCTGTCAAAGTCATCCGCAGCTTCTTAGGCCATGCAGGTTTTTATCGTCGTTTTATTAAAGATTTTTCGAAAATTTCATCTCCCTTGTGCAGGTTGCTCGAGAAGGATGTTGCTTTCAAAGTTGATGATGCCAGTCTGAGGGCATTCGAGGATCTGAAGGGCAGGTTGGTGACTGCACCTATCATAGTTGCTCCGTATTGAGAGCAACCATTTAAACTAATGTGTGACGCAAGCGACTTAGCTATTGGACCTGTTTTGGGGCAAAGGAGAAACAAGATCTTTCACTCCATCTGTTATGCGAGCAAGACCCTGAACCCAGCCCAAATAAATTACACCGTTACTGAAGAAGAGTTATTTGTAGTGGTGTGGGCATTTGACAAGTTTCGATCATATCTTGTGGGTACCAAAGTCATCGTCTACACAGACCATTCAGCCATCAGGTACCTGTTTGAGAAAAAGGACGCCAAGCCGAGACTGATTAGGTGGGTCTTACTGTTGCAAGAGTTTGATTTGGAGATCCGAGATCGAAAAGGCACAGAAAATCAAGTGGCTGATCACTTGTCTAGATTAGAAAATCGGACCCATGTGGCTGAAGGGGGTGTAATCAAAGAAACATTTCCTGATGAACAGTTATTGGCAATCACCTCAAGCACAGCTCCGTGGTATGCAGACTATGTGAACTTTATTGCAAGTGGGGTGACACCACCAGAATTGATACCAGATAGTAGAAGAAGGTTTTTGCATGATGTGAAACTCTATATGTGGGATGAGCCATTTTTATACAGGCTCTGTGCATATCAGTTGGTGTGGAAGTGTGTCCCTGAGGAAGAAATGAGTTCTATACTTCAGAGTTGTCACTCATCGCCATACGGGGGTCATCACGGTAGAGACAGGACTGCTCAGAAAGTGCTACAATCAGGTTTTTATTAGCCAAAATTATTTAGGGATGCACATGCCTTTGTTAAAATGTGTGACAGGTGCCAGAGTACCGGAACAATCACTAAGAAGCATGAGATGCCACTGCAAAACATTTTGGTGGTGGAGTTGTTCGATGTTTGGGAGATTGACTTCATGGGACCGTTTCCATACTCTAACGGTCATAGGTACATCTTGGTGGTAGTTGACTATGTGTCTAAGTGGGTGGTGGCCATTGCTCTCCCCACTAACGATGCAAAGGTAGTGGTAAACTTTGTCAAGAAGCACATCTTCACCCGCTTTGGAACTCCCAGAGTGCTGATCAGTGATGGAGGTATGCACTTTTGCAATAAACTGTTGAACAATGTCCTTGCAAAGTATGGGGTCAAGCATAAGGTATCCACTTCCTATCACCCACAGACAAGTGGTCAAGTGGAGGTTTCAAACCGAGAGGTCAAGCAAATTCTTGAGAAAATCGTGAGTGCAAACAGAAAAGATTGGGCCGGGAAGTTAGGTGATGCATTGTGGGCGTATAGAACAGCATACAAAACTCCCATAGGTGCTTCTCCGTATAGACTCGTATATGGGAAGGCCTGTCACTTGCCAGTTGAGCTTGAGCACTAGGCCTATTGGGCAATAAAGAAGTTGAATATGAATGGGGAATTGGCCGGAGAGAAGAGGTTGCTGCAACTAAATGAGCTTGATGAGTTTCGACTACATGCGTATGAGAATGCCAAATTGTACAAAGAGAAGACCAAGAGGTGGCATAACAAGCACATTCAATTTCGAGAGTTCGAGCCAGGGCAAGAAGTTCTTTTATTTAATTCGAGGTTGAAGCTTTTCCCTGGAAAGCTTAAATCTCGTTGGTCGGGCCCTTTTTGTTGTGGTAAGCGTAAAACCTCATGGAGCAGTGGAATTGAGAGAGATGAGTTCAAATAGCACCTTCTTGGTGAATGGTCAGCGAATAAAACACTACTGGGGTGGTGGCTTTGCACGTCACAAGACCTCGGTGGATTTGAAGGACGCTTGAGAACATGTTGCATCGTGCCGCGATGTTAAATTAGGCGCTGCATGGGAGGCAACCCATTGAAATGTTGTAATCGTCGTGTTGCAACGTTAAATAAGGCGCTGGTTGGGAGGCAACCCAACAAGTCTTATAGTGTTAATTTTTTGTTTAGAAAGAGATAACCAATGCAGGTAACAGAGGGTGGATGCTAAATCCGGTGAGCCAGGTAAGAACAAGTGAAAAAAAAATCGAAAAAATCGAAAAAAGTTTTTGCCCAGATGCGCTGCAGCGCACCTGGGCGCGCTTTTGACAGCGCTAAAATACTGAAAGTCTGTAATAGACGACGCTAAAACATGCGCTGCAGCGCATTTGACAGCGCTACTAGCGCTGCAGCGCTAGTGACCGCGCATGTGACAGCACTAAAATGCTGAAAATCTGTAATAGACAGCGCACTTTTTAGCGCTGCAGTGCTAGTGATCGCGCATGCAGCGTTAAAATTCCGGCATTTTTAGTAAAAATTTTCTTTTTATTTCAATTTTCCTCTTATAATTTTTTTTTAACCTAACTTAACTAAATCCACCCCAAATCCCCTGCCTCTTCTCCCGTTTTCACTCAAAATCTCATTCTTCTCTCTTTCTATTTTCTTCCCCTCCCAATATTATCTTCATCCCCAACATCATCTCCTTCCTCCATCTTCTCCTTCCTCCTCCTTACTCCTTTCCACAGGTATGAACATCTACCTCATTCCTCTCCTTCTATTTCTCTATGTCTTTATATTGTTTTCTTGTTTTTGTTCTTTTAGCTCTTATTTTTCAGATTTTAGTTGTACATATTTAGTTGTAGTAATTGTGGGTAGTTGTAATGTAGAAATATTTGGGTGTCATATGTTGTGGTGTGAGTTGATGATAAGTCTGGGGTGAAACTCCCCGCGATTTGTAAATATTGGAGAATGTTGGTGGGTATATCATGCTATATCATGTTTAACAAAGTTGTGAACACCTAATGCCCACAATGTGTTTGTGAAAAAGTCTCAATGAACAAGGGAATATAGTTTGTGACCTTGGATGCGTGTGAAGTCTGAGTAACCACACCGAGTCACAAATTTGTTGTTGGGCTGTGATAACGTGTCATTATTTTACAGGTATCATGACTCCCTCAAAGAAAAGATGCACCACAGGCACGTCATCGAGCAGTCAATCTGCTAGGTCACGAGGGGATGCCCCTGCACCCTCTTTTGATTCTAATAAGTTTGTATCGTCCAAAGCCCAGGCTCTATTCGTGGAAAAGGCTCGTCGAAAGCCTATTCCAAAAAGAGGTATTGACATTATATGGCTCCAGAATTATTGTCCTCGTATGTATGAGGAGTTGACGAGAAGGGGATTGCAAACATTTCTAAATGAGCCCGGTGAAGCCAATGCCATGGTTGTACGGGAATTTTATGCCAATGTACCAGAACACAATGATGGGATAGTCACGGTACGTAGGCGAGCAGTAAATGCCACTGTTGAGGCAATACGGGCGACCTATCAGCTGCCCCCTCCTCCAGAAGCTGGTGAATACTTTCAGGAGTACGGGAGCCAACCCATGAACGACAGAAAATGGGAGAGGTTCTTTGAAACTATTTGTGTACCCGGAAAAGAAGTAACCTGGATGGACTACGGGGAAAAGTTCCTTTCCCCCATACTCACATTTGAACCCAAGTGCTGGCTGCACCTAATCAACAATCGTATAATGTCGTCGCTCAACAAGGCAGAGGTCAATGGGCCCCGGGCTGCCCTTATCTGGTGCTTTGTAAATGGCCACGACTTTGATGTGGCTAGAGTTATACACGATGAAATGTTCATTCGCATCCAGGTAAAGAGGTATGGATTTTTTTTCCCTTCATGAGTTACTCAACTATGCAGGGAAGCCCGTGTGCCAGAAAATTTAGCTGTATATGGACTGGTAAAAAGGGAAGGCAAATTTCGTCCGAATAAAGTGACAATGGGGAAGGAGCCAGCGGTAGCAGCATCTAGCAGCTCTGATGATGAGTCCGATGGTGATGGTGGTAATGATGAACCTCAAAGAGCCGCACCGCAAGCCCCGGAGCCAAATGTGGTATCTATCGGAACTTCTGCACCTGAAACTTCTTCTGGGCCTGCCCGGGTGCCTCGTTTTACTGCTATGGAGCAGGAGATGGTAGGTCTGCGGGCCTCTATGACTGACTTGACCACTCGTGTGGACTCTATAGCTGACCGACAAGTCAAGTCGGAGAAAAAGTTTATGGGTTGGCTACGAGCATTGGGGCGTGCATGCAATGTAAACCCCGAAACCATCTCAGACCAGGAATGACACCTCAGGGAAGTTTCCTTTACCTCACTGTTCTTTTTAATTTTCAGCCATGGGGACATGTCTGCATTTTAAATGTGGGGTGGGGATTCCCTCATTGTATGATTGTATGTAGTTATAATTAATTGGTTGTTTTGACGTGATAATTTGTGTTGAGTAAAAAAAATAATAAAAAACAAAATAAAAAAAAATTTAGGTAAATGGCTCGGCCCGACGACGGATCCCTTTCGACGGGGTTCTTGAGGGACTGAGTCGAGAGAAAAAAAAATGACGAAAAAAAATTATAGGCTCTTCTTGAAGACAGATCGTAAGGAAATTATCCTGAGGGAATTGAATCTAAAGAAAACACCAAAAAGATTTTTTAGGTAGTGTATCAACTCCCCCTTGGTTTTTCTTTAGGCCGCGGTTCTTTTCCAAGGGTTTCAATTTGAACGGGGCATAGGTAGATTTTATTCTATTATTTTATTTTGTAGATTAGGGTAATGGGCCACGAGCTATAAAATGAAAGAGAACCCAGAACGTTGACACACCTGAACACAACAGATCCTAGAGTGTAACTCCTAGTCTTAATTGAATCTCACTGAAGGTACCTTAATTTGTATGTTTGTTACTGAATTGAATGCTCATAATGGAGCGTCCTGATGAGCTGATCTTAACGAGTCTTATGCCATGTGTGGTGAGGTTTTTGCATAGTCCATGTATTGTACGTGTGTCTAGAACTTGCCCGGTATGTGAATTGAAGCAAAATTTTAGGTGATGCTTGGTTTAAAAAATAATTTTAGGCTTTCTTTGATCTTTTTGAGCTTAATTGCTTATCACAAATAAAATCTATCCCTAGTTAACCCTTTTGAGCCTATAGACTTTTGTTTGGCACCCACATTACAAGCCAATATCCTTTTTGTTCTTAATTGATATCTTTGATCCCTTTACCTCTTAAAGCACTTTAATTGTGAGATGAGCGCTGAAAGAAGTAAGAAGGAACTAAGTGTGGGGTGGCTTTTGAGTGGAACCAATAAAAGCAAGAAAATTGCACTTGTTTTGTAAAATAATACACCACTAGCGAAAATTAAAAAAAAATATAGGTGAATAAATTGTTGTCTTGTTCTTGCTACTGGGGTATAAATTAAAGTAGTACTTAAAGAAAGAAGGAACATTGTTGGGAGAGATTTTAGTTGTAAAATTGAAGTTTGGATTGAAGAATTTGCGCTCAAAGTGATTAGGTGATGTGTTAAAGTGCTTAGGAGGGCGAGTCACTAGTCCTAAATATATCCTACCCGTCCCTTAGCCCATATTACAACCAGGAAAAAGTGCTAATTGATTTTAGATCGAGCAAGCCTGCATAGGTAGAGATTTACATTAAGGTCAAGCCTATGGTACCACTTGCATGCATATGACTTCTTTTGTGAGTGTGAGTGAATTTTTTTTTCTTTGATGTATATAATCATGGAATTTAATTGTGCGAATTGATCTATATAATTTTGATGTAATTGCGAGGGCATATGATTCGTGACAGAAAGGCAAGTCTTGATCTCTGTGTAGAGTACTTCGAGGAAGTGTGAATACTGCGTGGCACTTGAAAGTCGGTTTCGAGACTAGGATTTTCCACTGCTAGGTGTGATGTATGTGCTTTGTTCTAGGTGTAATGTGTTAGGGTAAATGGTTGAGTGAATGAATCTCTTCAAAGTATGGTTTGATTGCTCGAGGACTAGCAATGAATTAAGTGTGGGGTGTTGATGATAGGCAAAATCTAGGTGATTTAGATGTTATTTATGTCCTCGCTTGATTAAATACCAAGATCATATCATGAATAATTGATGAAATATGAGCTCTAATTGTGAAATGTGTGTGTGTTTCAGGTTAAAGAGCTTGTATTGTGCAAGAAAACGTGATTGGGACCAAGTTTGATTGAAAATAAGGAAGAAAACTAGGCCACAACACACCTGGACTAGCGCTGCTAGATGCGCTGCAGCGCTAGTATATGCGCGGTCAGATACAGGGGTGCAACGGACTAGCGCTGCCAAATGCGCTGCCAGATGTGCTGCAACGCTAGTATAAGCGCTAGTCCAGAAATCTGGCGACCTTCATTAAGGGTAAAAGAGGAAATTTGGATAAAACTCGCTTAACCTATATAAGGTCAAGCTCGCCCAAGGAAGTAAAGGGGAAGGTTTTTGGAGTCAAAAGCAAGACATAAAGAGGCAAGGAGGGATTTGTATTATCAAGTTCTTTTCTTCTATTTGTTTTGCTAATTGTGATGAAATTGAATACAATTGTGTTGAACAATAGTATGATTGGCTAAAACCCATTGTTCTATGGTCATGGGTAAAACATGAATGTTGTTGTTTGAAGTTTAATTTGACGACGTTGGTTTATCATATTGGGTTATTTATTTAATTTTGTTATTAGTTGTTTTGCTGAGTAGCTAACAGTGAAGCCCTATCTACGAATCTAGAGTTGAACTCGAAAGTGGGAATTCTAGGTTGCATATAGAATTAAATAGAGCAGGTTCTTGAACCCGGGCCTCGGGGAACGGATTTGCAATTGGGATAGACATATACCCAATTTTCTTGTTTGGTTAGAATACAAGAATTAAAAATGCGTTCTTGTTAATCTTAATTCCATAGAAATATAGGCATTGAGTTAACTTGAATAGGCGAGTAAGAATTCGACAAATTTTTACGAGTAATATAAACCTTGTGAATCAATAACCCCGATAAATTGATTAGTCATCCTAAGCCAAGAACACAACATGATTTTAACAAGCCTGTGACCCTGGAATATCCTCTCGTAGTGGTTGTTATTCGAATTTGTTATTTACTTGGTTGATTATTTTAGTTAGATTACTTCTTGATACTTTAGGTAGAAAAATAAGTATATCTTTATCTTGTGATACATCTCTTGAATAAGTTAAGTAATTGGGTTTGAGTCAGTCAATAGTTGATCATAAGTCTTCGAGGGAACGATACTCTACTCACTACTTTATTACTTGACGATCACGTGCACTTACGTGGGTGGTTTTGGTCTTAACAAGAGGCGGACCCAGGATTTAAGCGTTACGGGGGAACCATTATTTTTAGTATGCCAATCACCAACAATAAAGTTCGGGTGTAATTCTTTGAAATGACTATGATAATTTATCATCAAAATAAAAACAACAATATTATTAAATACCATTAACGTGATACTAATATAACAAAAGTATATTGTCCACTCATAGTTGAACTCGACGCGTTTTCATATTTTGAAAACGGTCAATAATAGCATCATTACTTATTTTTGCAAACACTTCCTTCTCAAAGTAACAAACTAAACAATCATTTAAAAATGCATCACCAATACTACTATGCAGTTCATCTTTGATGTATGTCACACCTCCTTTTTCCGAAGAAAGCTTTTATCCGGCTTTTACTACACCCCGGGAAGAGATATAATAATAAAAGAGTTTTTCCAATTTAAGGACAGTCGAAACGGCATTCGTTTTTTATTTAAGATTCAGAGTCGCCACTTGGGAGATTTATGGTGTCCCAAGTCACCGGTTTGAATCCCGAATCGATGAAGGGTTTGACTCTGTTTAACAGTCGCGAACCAGAAATCCGGGTAAGGAATTCTGTTAACCCGGGAGAAGGTGTTAGGCACTCCCAAATTCCGTGGTTCTAGCACGGTCGCTCAAATGTTATATTTGGCTAAAATTGATTTTTATACATATTATCCTATTTGTGCACTTTTAGAATTAATTACTGCTTTTTATCAAATTATTTTATTTTGAGAAAATGACCGTCATTTAAGGACATGTTTTTGGATCACGTCACATGAAATGTACCCGGATCATCGACATATTCTCATTCGACGTTTTCGGATTTGGATTTGGGTTGCATGAAATGCACACCCGTATTAGGAAAGTAATATTATTAAAAATCACACCTAAAGCGGCTAACATGTTGTTATCTTTTGGGAAGGCCGTGAAATTTGCTAAACAGCCCGTCCCGAATTTCTAAATATTTTTATTAAGTGATTAATGAGGGCCCCGCAATTGTATATTTGATTTGGCGAGGCTCGTCCCATTTTATTTTATTAAAGCCATGCTAAAGTATCTAAATTTTCTACTTTTGTTTTGTCTCTAAAGGTCAATTAATTCATAAAATATAAATTCGAGTCTCGAATTCAAGTCCGGATTCAAACAAAAGGATAAAACCTTTTAGCTTGAATCCGCTACCTAATTCAAAATCTGATTTTATGTTTATGGTTCAATTTCCTTGTTCCTATTGTAATTTCAGCATAAGAGAATTTATGTTAACTTTGGGCCTTAGAATGTTTGGCCCAGCAGAATAATGCAAAATTGTATCAATATCCAACTGAAACTATCAATATTTAACTGATTCTATATTTTATATTGCTAATTGAAATTGCCAATTTCATGAACGTCATTAGCAATTAACTGATTTTGTATATTTTTTATACGGCTAATCGAAATTATCATTTTCACAAATTAATGGACATGATGTGAATTAATTTTTACTAAGCAATTGGACATAGTCACTTGGCTACCTTGAGAATAAAAGAGCAGAAATTAAACAATGTACGTGACTAGCTTATACTATTTGAATTTTAGACAGATCTGCTACTTCATTAGAAGAAAAAATATTACTACTGTTTCAATGCAAAAACTATGCAAAAATCTAAATATTACTACATCAATAACTTTATTGAAGTTGAACCAGCCAAACATATTAATTTCATACTTAATTGAAAACCTACTGTTTATCAACAAAGTAATTAGTTCACAAACTATAGAAAATAGCCATGAGAAGATCACAATTGCAGCAGCTCAAACAGTCCTTGATTATACACATGGACAATTTTATAGGGAATTCGATGTACTAAGGCTAAACAAACATACAACAGCAATTAAACATCCTTATAGAAATAAAATCCTATTACATTTCGACATTCCTTTCCAGCTTCAACAAAATATACGAGGAGAAATTTTGTACCTGGAATTAAGAAGCAAAAGGAGGATCAGCAATAATTTATAGTAGAAATCAGTAATCAAAGTTACTCCAGTGATTCACAACCAATGTAGGAGGAGTTTAAGCCCAAAGTTATCTTTAAATTAGTCAATGTATCAAACCAGAATTGTATAGTGATCTAAATGCAACCAAACAACCTTTGCTCCTACTCAAATTTATTATAAATGATCTCTAAGGTTCGAACAACAGAAATCAGAATTCTAAAGGCTGAGATTGATCTAAAAATTCAATGAAACAGTATTTTTTTTATTTGATTTTTACTGATTTTTGGATTGTTTTTGGATTTTTTGAAGGAATCTAGATCTAGAAGAAGGAATTGAGATATGAAATTCTCAATTTCAAATCTGGAATTTTGCTAGATATTGAAGGAATTTTTGGAATGCCAAAACTTATAAAATGATGCACATTGATGCCTATTTATGGATTTAAATTTGGAGGGAAGTTCGAATTGTATTAATTACACTACGGTCCATCTTTTATTTCAGTTTTATCCTTATTCTTTTATTAGTTATTTAAATGACTACCTTATTTATTAGAAATTGTACTAGATACCCCCTCTAGAATCTTCTAATCCTAATGTAATTCCCTATTTGCCCCCACTTCACTTAAAGTCCTACCCTATTGCCCTTTTCCTATACCCAAACTACCCTTACTTCCTTTGATTTATTACTAATGGCCCTTTTAGGCTTTCCAAGTTACCCCTGGAACTGAGTTAATTTTACTAACTAAACCTACCTACCATTCACCCTTTTACCCCTGAATTTGATTGAATTCACAGATTAACCTACTACTCTTTACTCTTTTATCCTTGAACTCCCAAATTTAACTACGAACTAATTTTCAGAATCAAAACCTAACTGACCGCTAATTAACTAACCAAATTAGAAATTAATCAAAAACTAATTAACTAACAATTAGAGATTCAACAGCTATAACCATAACATAAACAATCACACTGTTCAATCGAAAAATCCAATTCTATTGATTTGATACCAATTTACTAAACCAAGATTAGTTAAAATTTAAACCAAATATTACTCGGCAATTTAAGCCTTAGTAGTATTAAATTTTAATCCTAAAATACTATATTAAGTAAATCAGAACAGAAATTAAAAGAATCAAAAACATATATGCAAAAGAAATAGAAAATAGAACGATGAAAACACTTAGCTTTTTGTCACTGGACAATCTACTAGCCATCAAGATTCACAAGAAAGTAAAGGAGAGGTTTGGCGGCAATTTCCCTTGAATTTTGACCCACTGGATGATTTCGAACTCCCTATTTGAGTTGTTCCAGTTGACTTTTAAGCTCAAGACTTTCAGAATCAGGTATAGGGAGGCAAGACGGTGATTTGGTATGATTTTGAGCCGGATTAGGTAAGGTAGCGTTCGCCGGAGTTAGGGTTCCGGTGAAACGTTTTTGAATATTTGAGCAGGTGGGGCTATGTTTGAAAGAAACGGAGTCGAGGGGTGAAATCAGGGTCTTAAGGCGGTCACGTGGTGTAATTTTAGGGGCGGTTGATGGAGGTGGTGTTTTCCGCCGGTAGGGTTCCGGTGGGTTAACAGGAGCGATGGGGCGGCTAGGGTAAAGTGTAGACGATGATTATAATGTGTTTTTGTTGATTTTGTCCTGGAAGAGAGTATCTATGTTTAATTTGTTTTGTTAATTAACAACCCTTGGATTGACTGAATTTGGACGGCTCAGATTCCTTTGGCATCTAAACGATGTCGTTTAGTTACATGGGGAGGTAGACCGGGTAATGGGAAATTTGGGCTTGGGTGTGTGTTATGGTTTGGGCTATTAATTTCGGCCCAATGCCTCTTAAAACCAGTCTTTTCCGTTTATTATTTTCTTCTCATTTCTTTTATTTAATTCTATTGTTTATTTTTTTATTGTTTTTTATTTTATACTTTGTAGTTTTATATTTTGTAAAAATTAACAACAAAACCCTAATTAAACTAATTAAATTATAATTAAACTATTTAAATTCTAAAAATTAATTGTCAATTAAAATTGCCTAAGAACTATTTTTTTAATTTTCTTTAAATTGTTCTAAAATAAATTAATACCTACTTATTACTAAAGTGTAAAATTAAAAATCCTGATGCATGTGCATATATTTTTTTTTGTATTTTTAATATGAATTATTATGCAATTAATTAACAAAATGTAACAAATTTTAACAAAAATAATGAAAAATCATCTTTTTTAGATTTTTTAGGAATAATTTGCTTAGGGCAAAAATCACGTGCTCACAACTGCCCCTCTTTGCCCGGAAACACGAAGAGTTTTCGTGCAAAGACAAGTGAGCGGTAATGAGGGATTTTTGCCTGTTCGCATATTCCGTGTGAAGCATTTTAAAAAATTTGACCGCACCCTGCTTCAGAGGTTGCCTATATATCCCGGGCTAAACAGGAATCAGGTCAGTGTAGTTCAGGAG
>MU683604.1:10110-40434 GCA_026770625.1 Nicotiana glauca
AGAAAAAGAAGGTGTGACAACAATAATGCAAGATAACAAATTAACTTCAAGAGGCATATCCTCATTATTCATTAATAAAGTGCACAAGGACATGATAACAACAAAAATGTGGATGGGGTTCAACATATAAAATATGACTACAACTAAATTCATAATAGCAATCAAGCTCAAGTGGTCATACAAAGAATCACACATGTGTCGCAGAGTGCAGACGTCTAACTAAGGTACAATATAAGAATCAGTATGGATGTGTGATCATAACATACATGTATTTGTCTCAGAGGCAAGTATAGCATAAATATCAAGATTAGTTCATCATGTTCCAACTAAGACACCAATAGCCTTAACATTAGCTCTAGTTTGGTTTATTACACTTGCGTAGTCAATTAATTGATTAACACATAGAAACAAATAGAATACCAACCAAACAAGGCATAGAGTAATCTAAAATTTACCTCGAACATAAATACCCATGACATATGTATTTTCATATATACGTCACCCCAAATATAGCAAATAATATCAATTATTATTAAAAAATTCCCTCATCAAAAGCTAGGTAAGACACTTACCTCATCCGAGCAAATCCAAATCTCCAAAATTGCATTTTCTTATTTTTACCGAGGGTTGACCTATCAAATTTGTGATTCCGGGAGTTAGTATTGGTCCATTGTGTCATTTAGGACTTGCATGGAAATTTTGACGTCATTTGGAGTTGTTTAGGCTTGTTCGGCACAAGTTTTGAATTTGGAAATGTTCATTTGTTTATTAGGCTAGAATTGAGGTGCGATTTGTAGTTTTGATATTATTTGATATGATTTGAGACCTGAGTAGGTTCATGTTATATTTTAGGATTGGTTGGTAATTTTAGACGGGGTCCGAGATACCTCAAGAGTGTTTCGAGTTGAATTAGGATCAATTGGGGACTTATAGAAATTGCTGAAGTCTGTTGAGGACGGGTGCTTTCGCACCTGCGATGTTTGGGTCGTAGGTGTGGTACCACAGATGCGATTATTGGCTAGGGAGCTGGGTCCATAGGTGCGGACATGGAAGTGCAGATGTGCAACCGCAAAAATAGAAAGTATCCATGAAAACGGAGTTGAAATGATTGAGTAGGAAACCAGGTGCGGTGCTTTATCAGTAGAAGCGGAAGCTCATGTATGCATTTTGGTCCGCAGAAGCATAATCTCTGGTCTTAAGTGGAGGCCACATCTACAATGCATTTTCTGCAGATGCGACTATTTGTCTACAAAAGCGAAATTCCTGGGCAGAATAAAGCTTGGACAAGGGTTTTTATTTCATTTATCACACTTTGAGTTAGAGAACTTGGTTTTGGGTGATTTTTGAGGAGATTTTCATGAGTTGGATTGGGGTAAGTATTTTTTACTCGAATTTTGTTATCATTTCATGATTTAAACCTTTATTTTAGTGTTTGATTTGAAGAAATTGTGGATTCTGGTAAACCTTTTTCTCAAACATAAATTGATGATTTGAAGGCTGATTTGAGGTCAAAATTGGATGATTTTTTATGGTTGCACTCGTATCAGAATGGATGTACGAAATTTGTGAGTTTGGTCGGGTTTTGAGATGCCAACCTAGTATTTGACTTTTTGAGTTAACTTTTTGATTTTCATTAAAGATCGAATTTTTATTATCTAAAATTGTTTCCTATGGCTTTTATTTATGATATCAAGTTATTTTGGCTAGATCTAAGCCACCCGGAGTTGGATTTGTGCAGGAAGGGCTTGTTAGTGGACTGATTTAGCTTGTTGGAGGTAAGTAACTTGCCTAACCTTGCGTGAGGAAACTTTCTTGTAGGATTTGGTCTATTTGCATTATTTATACTATGTGAACGACGAGTACATAAAATGATGAGTGTACACGAGCCTATTTGTGTTTGTTTGGACCGGTATAGACCGTAGGCTATTAGTACGACTTAATGCGACAATGAACTTTATATGCAACTTGTGAAAATACTTTATAATTATTTGATCATGTTCATTTCATTGAAATAGCCATAGGAATGCTTTATCTATTGAACACCCTTCCGTTTCTATGATTATTTGCTATCTCATCGTGCACAGTCGTTGAGATTGTGAACTTATACTTGATGATATTTTGGGACTATTGATGTGATATTGTGGTATTTGGAATTATTATTTTGTGGTATCGTGGCACTTGTAGACATGTCAAGCGGATTGATTGGGGGTGTTACATGAGATTTTTGACGTATGATTTCTTTGTCTATGGTTGTGAGCATGGGGAGAAATAAGAGGGGCGTATCTCGGGTTGACCACATGGCGTAATAAGGGTGGATACATGAGCATGTGGCGAATTAAGGGTGAAATATCATTTTTATATGCACATGCCTCATAAAAAAGGTGGTATTCGATGATGTTATGTCATATTTTGGGTGTTCTTAGTGTTGTTGTAATTGTGTTGAGACGGATGTTATTCTTATTTCACAATTGTTTATGAAAGTCTCTATTTCGTACTTATATGAAATAACCAGTTGTATTTGATATTTCATCACATGCCTTACCTCTATTTGACATTTCATGATCAAGATTAGTTTTTCTACTTTGAGTTGTTATTACCTGTTCAAAAAGGAATTGTGCTTACTATTTTCAGTTGTGTTCCAGTTATCTGTTTTCTTAGATATATTTATTAAACAGGTTATTTGTCTAGTGAGAGTACAACACGACTTGAACCTCGTCACTAATTTACCGTGGTTAGACTTGATACTTACTAGGTACACATTGTGGTATTCTCATTCTACGCTTCCGCATATTTTTGGTACAGATCCAAGTACTTCGGATTGGACTGATCGGCAATGAGGCTTTGCACGCACCAAAGTCTTCAAGATATCTCTACATGATCTGACTACAGGTGTTGGAGTCACCCTCTTGTTTCATCTTTATTTGAGACGGTACTATATTTTTAGATTGATTCTGTGTATTCAGTTAGAGCTTGTGCTTTGGTACGACCTAGTTCTGAGAAATTATGTTGAGTATTTTACACTTGGTCCAGTATTACTCTTATTTTTCACTTTTATGTTAAACTTTGTTTCATGATTTCATGCTTTTATTATTTTAAATAATGTTTAATGACATGCTTACCTAGTTGAGAGATGAGGTGCCATCATAACTCCTAAGGAGGGATTTAGGGTTGTGACAGAAGTACAATTCTGGATACAAAATGAAAATACTATTTTAATAATAACAACATCAATTGAAATGGAAAAAGATACTAAAGGTTGTGGTCAAAATGCAGTTCTGCCTCATCTCTCGCCAACTCACAACAACAATCATAGGTCCAACACCTGGATCTGCACAATCAAATGCAACATGTAGTATGAGTACAACTGACCTAATATACTCATCAAGTATCATAATTAACCTCAGTGAGGAAGGAATTATCGCTAATAACTTGCTCAGTTCATAAACTTCACAAGTACATATCAATAATATCATCAAATCATAAAATATAGATAAAGTCACCTCGGTGGACAAGAGATCATGTGCCAAGTTCTATATTAGTTAACAATCCAACATATAGAAAAGATATGCATCTATTATCAAGTCTCGATGCACATGTACACATTAGAGAAGATATGTACCATGCTCTCAACAATTAAGACAAATAACATATAGAGAAGATTTGCACAACGAGGCATATATTCATTCCAAATCTAGCATATAGAGAAGAAATGCAAATAAAATATATATACATTCAAGGAAATCACAAATAGAGAAGAGATGCAATACCAAACCAAACATTGATCAGTTTTTCCCTCATACCGCGTATACACCATCTAGAGAGAAACATAAGAGGGTGAACCTAGGGTGATGGATTATTAACCACACGCTGTACAGACAACTCACATGCCATATATAACAACAACACAAACCACTCACGTGCTATTATAACTTAGATCCACACGGACCACTCACGTGCTATCAACCCAGTCCATATCACACAGAAATCATATACAAGAATACATGTACATGAATAATAATAGAAAATTACCTACTCATGGATTGATATAAGTGATATGCTAAGTAATATAGGTGTAGGCATGTGCAAAATTCAGTACAATATTCAAATTAGGCAATTATGCCACACAAATAGCAATTAATATGTTTGAATAGCAGATCAACAAACAAATAACCTCTAAGATGATTCAATTAACTCACAAAGGGGGTACAACATAAGAAGCGTGATAGAATGAAGCTTAGCAATCAATTCAAGGCATGACATAGTCTAAGCACTATACTGAGCATAGATATATTCTCGGTGCACGCACATGGGCTCAATCCCCCGCATGTGCACCGCCCATAACACGTAGCCATCACTAATAACTCAGGCATCTAGTGCCTTAATCATATTTAGATAAGATACTTACCCCAAGCAAGACAGATAAATACTCTAGATATACCTTCCAGTGCGAATCAATCTCCGAACGGCTCGAATGTAGCCAAAAATAACTCAACAACGTGAATATTGCCATAGAAAACAATCCCAAACAATAAACATTGATCTTTATACAAATACACAAAATCGACCAAAATGTAAACCTCGAGACTACACTCCGAAACCCGATATACAAATACCGAATACTCATTCAAATACAAGTCCAAATATGTGTGTTTTATCAGAATCCAACCTTAAATCGACCCCTAAATCACCAATTCTCACTCTCCAAAAATCGTATTAAAACCTCCAAGTTTCTCCTTTAAATCATATAGTCTAGGTGTAATAATCTATGAGGAAACATCTAACATCAAAACCAAGTAGATATTACGTACCCCTCAAATTATTGTGAAAATCCTTCAAAACTCGCCTCTAGCCAAGCTCCAAACTCTAAATAATGCAAAATAACCAAACCCACGAAAAATACATTCTGCCAAGCAGTTTCCGTATTTGAGGACAAAAATCCCACTTTTGTGGTACTGCATCTGCAGCAAAACCATAGTAGATGCATATTTCACTTAACGCGTGTCCATCCACTTTTGCAGATTCCTTGTCGCTTGTACGCATTTGCTTCTGTGGAGGTACCTTTGCTTCTGCACTCCCACTGCCTCATCGGCGGACATAGCCTCCCCCATCCATACATCAAATAGATGGCTCTAGTTCTTCTTCTATGGACCCACACCTATGGTAAAATCCTCGCAGGTTCGATAAAACCAGGACAGGACTGCCAAACAACATGGAAATGATCTGAAACTCATCCCAAACACACCTGAGACCCTTGGGACCCCTTCAAATCGCACAAACCAATCCCAAAATATAATGTGGACCTACTCGATGACTCAAATCATAAAAAACAACATCAAAATCACACGTCACACCTTAATTAAAACTTACGAAACTAATCAATTACCAATTTTCCAAAACTCATACTGAACCACATCTAATCAACTTGGAATGACCTCAAATTTTGTGCAAAATTCCTAAATGACATAGGAGACCTATTCCAAATCCCGTAACAACAATCCAAACCTAATCTAATCAACCACTCTCGGTCAAACCTATGAACCTTATAAACCTTCAAGCTTTCAATTTTCGCCAATTCTAGCCAAACCAACATAGAAACCTCCAAATCCAAATACAGACATATGCCTAAGTCCAAAATCACCATACAAACCTATTGAAACCATCAAAATAACATCTGTGGTCATCTACACAAAAGTCAAACCTTGTTCAATTCTTACAACTTAAACCTCCAACTATGGAACTAAGTAATCCAATTCATTCCAAAACCTTCCCTAAACCAAACCAACCATCCCCCTAAGTTATAGTGAACTAAATACACATACGGGGAACATTAAATAGGGGGGAAATGGCTAAAATACATAGAACGACCGACCGAATCTTTTTGTTATCCCCTCTTAAATAAAGGTTCGTCCTCGAACAAGTTTAAAGTCATACCTGATATGCCGAAAAAGTAAGGATATCTGCTTCGCGTATCATGCTCGGTCTCCCAGGTTGCCTTTCCAATTAGTTGACTCCTCCACTAAACCTTCATCAATGCAATGTTCTTCGGCTTCGGCTTACAAACCTGCCTATCCAAAATGGCCACTAGCTCCTCATCATAGTAAAATCATTGTCAAACTACATCGATCCAACACATATGACAAATCCTCATAATACTTCCAAAGCATGAAAACATGAAACATCATATGGACTCCCAATAAGCTAGGTGGCAATGCAAATCTATAAGCCACATCACCAACCCTCTCTAAAACTTCATATGGACCAATATACCAAGGGCTCAACTTTCTCGTAATCCTGAACCTCATCACACCCTTCCTAGGTGAATCTTTGAGTAGAACCCTCTCACTAACCATGAATGCCACATCATGAGCCTTCCTATCAGCATAACCTTTTTACATGAACTGTGTTATATAAAGACGCTTCTGAATCAATTTCACCTTCTCAAAAGCATCATAAGCTAGATCAATGCTTGATAACCTAGCCTCTCCAAGCTCAAACTAACCAACCAAATAATGACATCACCTACCATATAAGGCCTCATGCAGAGCCATCTAAATACTTACTGATAACTGTTGTTGTAAGAGAACTCTACTAACGGCAACAATTGATCCCACTGACACCCGAAAGGAATGACATAGGCTCGTAATATGTCCTCAAAGATCTAAATAGTATGCTTGGACTGCCGATATGTCTAGGATGAAATGATGTAATCAGCTGCACTGCTCTCCAAAATTATGATGTAAACTGAGTGCCTTGATCCAAGATAATCGACATAGGTCACCATGAAGGCGAACAAATCTCTGTAAGATAAATTCGAGCTAACTGGTCTGAAGTGTAGGTAGTCATGACCGAAATAAAATGTGAAAACTTGTTCAGTTTATCCATAATGACCCATACAACATCAAATATCCTCACAGTCTGTGTCAACCTAAATACAAAATCCATAATTTTATGCTCCCACTTCCACTCCGATATATCAAAACTCTAAAGAAAACCACCCAGATACGTAACCTACTGGGTTCAAACATTGTGTAACATACTCAACAATATCATTCTTCATCCTCCGCCACCAATAATGTTGCCTCAAATCAGGTTACATCTTTGCAAAATCGGGATGAATAAAATACCGCGAACTATAGGCCTCCTCAAGAATAGCTCCCGCAACCTATCCATATTAGGAACATAGATCGGACCCTAAAGCGTCAATAGCCTGTCATCACCAATAGTCATCTCCTTAGTATCATCGTGCTGCACCGTGGCCCTAAGCACAAGAAAGTGAAGATCATCATATTGATTTACCTTGATGCAATCAAACAAAGATGACTGTGATATAACATAAGCAAGAACCCTACTAGGCTCCAAAATATCCAACATCACGAACCTCTAGGCCAAAGCCTGAACATCCAAAGCTACCAATCTCTCCCCATCAAGCAAGACTCCTAATTCTCTCTGCCTTCTTATGGAAGGCGTCGGCTACCACATTGGCATTCCCCGGATGATAAAGAATGGTGAAATCATATTCCATCGGTAGCTCTAACCACCTCTGTTTCCTCAAGTTCAAATATTTTTGCTTGAATGGATGCTGTAGACTCTAGCGATCTGTATATACCTCATATGACATGCCATAAAGATAATATCTCCAAATCTTGAGCATGTGAAAAATAGTTACTAATGGGATATGAATCTTAGTCTATGTTTTGATGATCTAGCAAACTTTCTGTATAGAACCAAATAAACGACCTGATGCATGCCTAGTACAATCATTCAGTAATGGACTCAAGATAATCTGGGCAATGTGCCTTTAAGTTCAAAAGAACCAAATTAGGGACCTGATCCCTTGGTGTTCCCCTGACAGAAGTATAAGTCAACTATACAGCTGCAAAGCAACTATAGAAAGTGACTGTCTGCAACTGGCACGCTACAGTGCATCAGTCACTTCCCATTAGGAAGAGGCGTGTACCAACCAAGAATAGACATCAGCTTTAGGATGTCTTGAGTAATATAACAACATGGTGCAAGGCATAAGATATTCACTTGAGAATTTAGTGATATTCTCTCAAACATTGAAGATCTGATCCAACATTGAAGTCACAAGTGTGTCAAGAACAAGAAGACAACTCGACTACAAAACAGTTTCACTATTAGTCTATGTATATCCTTAGTTGAGTTGCAATCTTGTTTTCTGTCCTTCATTGTAACTCGTATCTTGATTTCTTAGAAGCTTTGTTTTATGAAACTCAAAATCATAAACTATCTAAGTTTGTGTTATGACTAGAGTTAGTAATAGGTTGAAGACTTTTAACTAGTGAGTGACAAAGTGGCTTGTGATAAGTGTATTACAAATTAGAGTGATTGAAGTCTTTGTAATAGATTCATTACAAAGTGGCTTGTAATAGTGTAGTTACAAGTCAGTGAAGTTGAAATCCTACCAGTTTAGGTCATGATTTTTGTCCCCCTTGAGTTGGGATTTTTCCACGCAAAAATCATGTGTCTTATTTACATATTGTTTCAGTAGTAAATACTGAGGGAACTGATATAGGACCAGGTCTCTATACAGTGGGTGGACTCATATAAACTATCAATTAGTATCAGAGCGGGTTCTTTCTAAAAGGTTAACTCCTAAAAAGGATCTCAATGGTTGCTCCACCTAACTCTGAGAAAGGACAATCAGCCTACAGACCTCTTAGATTCAATGGTCAGTATTATGGCTGGTGGAAGACTCGTATGCACGATTTTATAATGGCAGAAGACTCTGAGCTGTAGGATGTAATTTGTGATAGTCCACACGTTCCTATGAAGAAGCTTGGAGAATTTGGACCAATGGTGCCGAAAACCAGAAAAGAATACATCGATATAGACAAAAAAGATGTTGAGAAGAACTTTCGTTCCATGAAGATCTTGGTATGTGGTATAAGAACTGATGTGTATAATAGAATCTCAGCCTGTCAATATGCCTAAAAAATTTGGGAAGTATTGCAAGCAGCACATGAAGGAACTACTCAGGTTAAACAGTCCAAGATAACGTTATGAGCTTTTTAGAATGAAAGAGGATAAGTTTATATAAGATATGCATATTAAATTCACATCTATCATAAATGAGCTTCATTCACTTGGAGAAATTATTTCTAGAAAAAAGCTTGTAAGGAAGGTTCTCAGTGTTCTACCTAGCTCTTGGAAGAGTAAGGTGAATGCCCTCACTAAAGCTAAATATCTACAAACTCTAACCATGGATGAGCTGATTGGAAATCTGAAGCCATACGAGATGAAAAGAAAGAAAGACAATGAAAGAAAAGAACCGAAGAAGGAGAAAAACCTGGTGCTCAAGGCTGAAAATAATGACTCAAGTGAAGAAGATAGTGATATAGCCTATCTCACTAAAAGATTTCAAAAGATGGTTCGAAGAAATAGTGGTACACCTAAGAGGGGCAGTTCAAGCAAACCAAGCAACTATGATCTCTGTCACAAGTGCAAAAATCCAGGGCATTTCATCAAAGACTACCCTCTTTTGAAACAGGAGCATTATAAACACAACTCTGATAAAACAGCAAAAAGGAACTCGGTTACTGACAAACGATTCAGTCGAAAAAAGTGTAGCTGACAATGTTGTAAAGCAAGCTCTTGCTGCTTGGGGAGACTCCTCCAGTGACTCAGAAAGGGAACCAGATCCAGAAAATACTTCCATGATAGCAGTGGAAAATAAAGCAAAAGGAATATGATTCAATGTTTGCATTGATGGCTCAGTCCAATGATGATGAATAGGATGAAAATAATAAGGTAAATTTCAGGGATATTTAGAGAAATCTGAAGTTCTACTACTCTAAGAAATTGATATCTTTAGCAAATGTTTTAATTGATGCATATTATAGTCTGGTTAATGTTAAGGATGCCCTGACCATATAGATAGGAGATCTTGAACAATCTAGAGATCATCTTGTGGTCTGTGTGGTTGATTTAAATGAGACCATAGGCAATCTTGAAAAAGAAAAAGAAATTCTAACTGAAAAAATAAATAGTGTAGAAAATGAGAGAGATAACTTGATGGTAGTATTTGTTGACTTGAAGGAAACGGTAGAAACCCTTAGCAAAGAAAAGGATATCCTAGAAGAGAAAATTACTGCTACTGAGCAAGAAAGGGATGGCTTTTTGGGGGTTATCACTGACCCAGAGGAAACCATTGAGGGACTCAAATCGAAACATAGGCATGTAAGCATTGAGAAAGGGAAGGAAGAAGATAGTGAGACACGCATCAAGCTAGAAAAGAATTAAATGATGTGAAAACTAGTCTATGTGGTGAACTAAAGGAAACTTCAAGCAGAATTGGAGAAAGTAACTATTGATCTTGAGAAATCTGTTAAGTGGACCTAGTTCTTAGATATTGTCACTGCCATGCACTTCAATGATAGTTGAAACAGGCAGGGAATCGGGCTTTAAAAGGAGAAAACCCCTTACAACTCTCACAACAAGTACGCCACCATTTTTAATAACTGGCTTTGTAACCACTGTGGGAACAAAGGGCAGTTCAAAGAAAATTGCTAGACCAGGGTTCAATCTGTTCAGAAAAACAAAGTGTTTGCTGAAAAAGTGACTATTAAAGAGGGACAAGGTACCACTCGCAAAAAACACATATTGCCTATATAGACTAGAAAAGCTCTTATCCACCATTTTTCTCATTACAAGGGACCCAAACTAGTTTGGGTTCCTAAATCTTACCTATAATTTATATGTGTAGGGAAGAGCTAGAGGAAACAGACTGCAAAGGATCATGGACAGCGGATGCTCAAAGCACATGACTGGAAACACTATGAATTTTCTCTCACTGAAAGCCCTGTAGGGAGGGAATATATCCTTTGGAAATGGAAAAAAGAGGGTACATTCTCGGTGTTGAAAAAGTTGGAAAGTCTCTTTCACACTCAATTATGTTTTCTTTAAATTAGTTGTTTTTTAATTCTCAACTGTATCCAATCTGCCCGAACTACGCAAACCCGATTCTCATCTTTTGGAGCGTGATATGTAGGCAACCCACATAGGGTCCGGTCTTTCAAGTAAATCTTAGGTTCTTGGCTTCGTGGGGTCATAGCAAATCTTGCATTTTCGGCCACTTTTAGTCACATAGATTAATTTTAGAAAAATAGTCACAATCATGTCTTGCTTGTGTCCAACAGGAAGGGTTATTATCTCACATAGTGTTCTAGGTCTTTAACTTTATTTGGTTTTGATTTTCTCATAAAGGTGTGGTCTACTTACTAAAGTTTGAGCATGACAGACACCCCGTGCCCATCCAATCAGGATCACTCATTCAGGAGTTACTTGTTGGAAATTGCGTGAACTGAGTTGTGTCATTGGACTCTACTATTGAAATATTTAGAATTCAAGATAAAATTCTCTTGTCATGGGATCAGTCCTTGATTGTGGGAGCATTGTTTTGTGATTTTAATCCAATCTATGAGTTATTTGTAGGGTAATGTTTGAAAGTAAATCCTACATGGTACACCAATTATCTTTGCGCTAAGACTACGAAGTTCTAAAGTTTTTCTTGTTGAAGTTGACCAATATTTGTGAAGAAGTTTTTGGAGTAAATTGATAGCTGAAATTCTCCTAGTTTGAACTTATTACCACCGGTTTCTAATAGTTGTTGTTGTCGTAGAGTTTAATAGAGGGGATTCAGTTGGACTAGAGATTGAGCATGCTTGAATTGTGATTTGGTTGGGCATATAGTAAGCTAGATCTGTCAAAAATTTATGTTAGTTGAGATTGTGCTTGAGTTCAGCAGTGATAGTTGAAATCTTGTTTTTACTTCTAAAATGTTCTCCTTGTTGAATTGAGTGCTCTTGTTACATAAACTATTGTCCAATTGGTTAGAATGTCCTGATAGAAGTTGAAGGTTTTCTAGGAAATAATTTACTTTTTTTTGTTATAAAGGATTTCGTGCTTGCTGCCCACAGTCCTGTATTGTTCAGTTTTTACTCAACAATGAAGATTTCCGCATTTCTTTTGTAGATTGATGTTACTGTAGTTTTTCTAAACAGTTGAGGGAATTTTGCAAAAGTTTTGGCTTCAGTTAGCTCAACTGCATTGCTTCATTTTATATGCAAACAATACACTATTGAAATTTAAGTTTTGAACAGTCTTTTGAAAGCAAATTCTACACTATTTAGCTACACTTTGTGGTTATTCTGGTTAAAGTTGTTGTCTATTTGTGCGCCACCTACTGAGTTTGATCATTGTGAGAAGGGGGATGCACTAATCAAATCCTTTTCTTAGTATTTCGTTGTTTCATACCTTATTAAAAAGGGGTTGATATCTTAAGAGTAAAGGGTATCTTGTTCTTTGATACCTTGAGAAAAATGGTATATTGTCGTCCAATGTAAAATGTTGAAGCTTACTTTTCTTACTAATAAAATTTCTTCTAAGTGTGTCATCAACCATTAGTCTTTGCCCCATCTTTTGAACTTGCTAAATGGTAATCACAAGAAGAGTATTAAGAAGGAAGCTTGCTGGACAATTTCAAACATCACAGCTGACAACATGGAGAAAATTCAATCTGTAACTGAGGCTGGTATTATTGGTCCTCTTGTTAATTTGCTACAAAATTCTGAGTTTGATATTAAAAGGAGGCTACATGGGCAATCTCAAATGCCACATCTGGTGGTTTGCATGAGCAGATCAAGTACCTTGGACATGGCGTCATGCTGCTGAATGAAGGAGTTGCTACTTGAAAGAGAAGATAAATTACAATTTGCATTTCTATTTTGCCATTTGTGGAGAATATCCCTCCTCTTAGGGAGATCGGTGTTGATTATGGGATAGTAGATGAACGGACAGGGAATCTTGCCATTTGTCATTGACTAACTTATAGGAGTTGATGAAATTTTTGAACATGATGCAGCAGAACAATTTCTGGTACATCATTTGCTGAGGGAAGCAACCTGCTGGGGAAAAGATTTTGATTGTGAAGATATCGGCCTACAGTTGTCGCTCAAAGCAGCTTACTACCTAACCTTCTGCTGATTCTAACGAATATTTTATCTCATACAGATGAAGGGCGAGCATTGGCGAACTGTTACTGTGTTTCCCTCTTATTATAATCTTACTATCTTAATGACACAGTCTAGACTACATCATTAGGTTCCTGAAACAAGTTGCCAATATTGCTATTCTTTCATTAGTTTGTCGATCCTATATTGTAGATAGCACGGCGTTCAATGACTAGCTAGATGAATGAAGAAAGCAATATTTTATTTTTCCACTATCCGCCTTTGGTAGGGCCTCTTTTAACAAATCATCTCCTTGATAGAGCTGGTCTGCTATTGATGTTTTTGATCGTTATAACTATTATAGGTTGTAGTAATAGTTTTTTTACATAAAAGATTAAACTGCTTATTCTGTACAGAAGATTATTTCTACATCGTGCCAATGGATATCCAGAGTGTAGTACAAAAACAAAAAAAGACAAAAAAACAAAAAAAAGGAAAGAAAGAGAGAATGTTATTTTGTTCCCTTTATACCTAATTTTTCAGAACTACGCAAAGATCTGATTCATGCGGGGTCATGATACTAGGCAACCTACATAGGGTTCGATCGAATCATTTTTTTAATTATTAAAAGAAAAAGAGAAAAAAAGGAAAAAATCAAGGAAAAAAAGAGAGAAGAACGGAAAAAGAGGTGAAATCATGGGATGTGAGAAATGAGAGGGAATAAAAGAGTGATCATCAGAAAGAAAAAAAGGGGGAAGGAAAATGAGCGAGCTAAGAAGTGCGAGAAAAAAAGAAAATAGAAGATTTAAATGGACAAATTGGGATGATTCCAAGTGACCTTATGACCATCGAAGTCATTCGAGAACTATTAATTGTTGCTAGATACATGGCACGCAATGAGATATTTTTGCTGTTAAATGCTCTAATGCTAACGTTATGGCCTCATCTTATTGTACTCATAGCAAAAGGGTGATTGGTTTGTGGTTCTTGAAGAGGCAAATCTTCTCTACAACATAAAGTCAAAAGGCAATGGCAGACAACAACAGAACTGGGTTGGTTGATACGGGTGCCCGAAAATAGTTGGTTGAACGGAACACTGGTTTGGCTGATAAGGCAAGGATATTAAGACAACACATGATGGACATGTATCAGGCCTGAATGAATGGGAAGGCACCAGCCCCACCACATGGCCCCTTAGATGCTACCTTTATCCAAGCTTTGGCACTTCCCAACCACCCCAGTATCTCCATAAGTCTTCCTCCAATTACCTCTCCCCAAAATTGCCCTTCTACCATATCCACTACCCCTAGTAATGAATACCTACTCAAAGCTTGTCATGACCAATATTACCCCTCAAAGTTCGCCCACAAGGTTCTTGATTCATACAAGAAGAGCCCTCGGGATGAGATTCATGCTGAAAAAGAAAAGGTTACAGGAAAAGTAGGGCGAGATGAGATATCCATGAAGCTGAAAGGCGTAGAACAATCCTTAAAGAACATGAAAGGGATAGGAGACCAGCTTAACACGTCTTGTAAAGAATTATGTATGTTCCACGGCGTTCGCTTGCGTACGGAGTTTAAAGTGCCAAAGTTTAACTTGTATGATGGGGGTGGAGATCCGGTAGCCCATTTGAGGGGTTATTGCCGTGAAATGAGAAGTGTAGGCGAGAAAGATGATTTTTTGATGGCGTATTTCAGTGAGAGCCTGACTTGGGCAGCTTTGGAATGGTATAATCATCAAGATGTCGGGAAGTGGAATACATTGGGCGACATGGCTCAACATTTTGTGTGGCGCTTTTAGTACAATATAGACGTTGTCCCGTGCTGCTCCTTCCTATCTCAGATGGAAAAGAAATCCAAGGAAAATTTTAGGGAATTTTGGTTCAGATGGAACGAACAAGTTGCTCGGGTTAGTTCTCCGATTAATGGAGATGATGTTGCTAAGTCCCGCCAACGACAGGAGCCAGTGGGGATTCCTGCTAAATATTTTCAGCCTCAATACCGACCCCATGAACATCCTCAAACTCCACATAACCCACCCCAGTATTATCCTCCGAACAACATCTGGCCATCTGTCCAACCACTAGGTCACTCCCTAGGGCAAGCACCAGCATCCCAAAATTCTCGTGCGCCTTTACAACATTTTCAAACATCCAACAATCCCAGAAAATTGAGGCATGGAGGGAAACAAAGATAAAAAGATAATTTCATGCTCCTCGGAGAATCCTACACAAACTTGTTTGAGAAGTTAAAACATTCTGTCCTGATTGAGCCGCTCCTAGGCTATACTCTGGACCCATATGAAAAAGGTTTTGATCCTACTGTATGGTGCATGTACCACTCTAATGTACAAGGGCATAGCATTGAAGATTGTCGTGCTTTTAAAAGGGAAATAGAAAGAATGATTCAAGAAGGGATAGTTGTGGTCAATGACTATGACAAGGAGCATGCGAATCCTCTTGGGAACTTGTTGATTAAAGTTGATAATGTTGAAGTTGGTAATTGTCTTGGAAATATTAATGCAAAACTCAGTGGCTAAGATGTTGTGCTTGGTAATTGGAAAGATGCTTTTTTCTTGGTTAGCCAGGGAGGAGTTTTGGTGGTTTATTTTGTTGTCATTTCTATTTTCCGGCTTATTTTAGGGTTGTAATTCGGATATTATCTTGTGACTCAAACCTTTCTATCCTTTTATTTTGCCTAGTTCCTTTAGTCGTAGCAACTCATTTAGTGTTACCTAGTTTTGTTCCAGGGTTGTACCACAGTTTGTTTTGCTTGTTTTGTTATTCGAACCGTTTCACCGTCTGTCTAATGCAATTTCCTATTTCCTGTTATTACTAGTAATTTTCTTTTGTTTTGTTCTCTTCCCCTTTTATAGTTCTTTTCATGTTGTTTCTAGTGACATGACATGTACGCATAATTCTAGGCCTGATCTTAAATGCTGGTTAAATCATGAAGCAATTTGGAAGATGATAGGGTCACTTGAGAGAAATAAGAATAGATTTGGACATTTTGAGATCATTTGAAGCCCGAACCATGTGAAACTAGGGCAAAAAAAGCAACACTATTGAAATACATCATGCTGCATCAGTTTGAAGCTAACGACAGGTTTGCCCCAAATTGGCAGGGGCCGTTCGTGGTAAGGAGAGTGAGAGTATTGTCCAATGGTGCTTTTAGTTAACAGATGTAGAAGGAGAATATGTGGATATGGTTATCAGGTCTGGTATAATCAAAAGATGTTACGAATGTTTTCCTTGGTTTCTTCAGTTGTGTTGTTTGTACTTGGCATGTTTTGAAGATTGGAACGATGAAGGCATTTTGTTCTGCTATCTAAACACTTTATCCTTCGTTATCCCTTTAAGCCTTATTTATTTTCTTTCATACCCCTCTTTAGAATCAGTGGCAAAGTTCAGAAACGCAATCGCAAAAAATAAGTAAAGGAAGAAGAGAAAAGAGAAACAAAAGAGAAAATGACAGAAAAGAATGAAAAGAGAAAGAAAAAAAAGAAAAGAGAAGAAAAACAATAAAAAGAAAAAAAACAACAAAAAGAAGGAAAGAAGGGAAAAAGAAAAGAGAAATCACAACAACAAATTAATTTCTATGACATGAACTACGTTTGACCTGATTCCTTTTAAGGATACATAGGCAGCCTCACGGTTCGGTCCCATCAAAATAAAAATTCAGAAGTCCCCAAGCAAGAAACTGGGGCAGAAATGGTTGTTGTTGGAAGAAATCTTATTCCGAAAGTTGTAATTTTGAACCCATTTGAATTGTTTTGAGACTTTAATACCCTTTCTTTCTAACCCTATCCAAAATCCCACATTACGGTCCAAAGAAAAACCTTCTAATCAGTCTTCGAGAGATGCCAAGTCGAGCAAGTAGAGGTAATTCATGTCAGGGCAAACACTCCAGTCCAAGCAGAAAAAATAATGAAAATGAGAGAGTCTTATTGGTAAAAACCCTCATAGGTACCGTAAGGCGACAGGAGCTGAGAGAAATAAAAAATGAGAGTCTTATTGGTGAAAACCTTCATGGGCACCTTGAGGTAACTGTAAGTTGAGAGAAAGAACAAAAGGAGAGAGGATTGATGGTGAAAACCCTTCGGGCACTACAAGTAGAATAAGGATTGAGAATCAGATGGGAAGTCACCTCACGGAGATTGTGAAAGATGACAAACGATGGAGCATCGAAGCCCAGTTTCACAGTTTGGGGGTATAACAGGAGCTGAATATTAGATTTGCATAACAGAATAGGCAACAGGTGCATTTCATGGTCATTATAGTTGGTATCCACATCCGATTGGTTTCTACTTTGTAGTTTTCTTGTTAGGAATCATCTCTTTCCATTGTCCTCTACTCTGTTCCTTTTGTCTTGTTTACTTCCTCTTCCTAAATCTGTTTGGTCAGAACAAGTGAGAAATGACTTCAAAATTTGCCACCAGCTTTCCAATTACACAAAACGGGATCTGGTTAACACATTGAAGCGTCATAAGTTAGGAAAGAACAACACGCATACTAACTTGGCAACAATCAACATGCTTTGGGACCCTTGTGAAATACAAAGGCTTGGTATATATCAATTCATGACCAATGCAACAGATGAAGGTTTAGGGTGAACGGATCAAAGGTATTTCCTGTGATAAGATTGACAAAAAGGTGGTAAACCAGTGACGAGCAAGACCTTCCAAGCAGAAATCAAAGTTATCAAGGTAAATGAGGGAGCCATAGACCTCAAGGACAGGACCAGGGGTTTAAATCAAGAAAGAACAGCATACGCAATGAGGGGGTGACAAGTGTCGTGCTTTGGGATTCATGTGAGACATAAAGGTTGGTAAATGTCAGTTCAGGAGCAATGCAACCGGTAGAATATATTGGGTTTGAATGGAGAAGAGGTATTTTCTGTGTTAAACGAAGTGTTTAGTCAATGAACAAGCAAGGTCTTTGAATGGAAATCAATTATCATGGCAAGTGAAGGAGCAATAGACCTAAGGCCAAGGCCAGTGGTTTAAGTCAAAGAAAGAACAACATATACACGGAGTGGGGGCGATGGACGTGCTTTGGGATTCATGTGAGACACAAAAGTTGGGTAGATACCAGTTCATGAGCAACGCAACAAATAGAGGATATTGGGTCTGAATGGAGAAAAGGTATTTTTAGTGATACGGATGACAGAGAAAGTGGTTATTCAATAAACAGGCAAGGTCTTCGAGTGGAAATCAGTTATCGTGGGAAGTGAAGGAGCAATCGCCCCCAAAGTCAAGGCCACAAACCAACCACCATATTTTTAAACTGACAAGATTTTTCTTTGATTTGAAACAGGGGCAAAAAATCTTGGATGTTTCGGAGAAACCCACCGTAAGGAAATACAAGCACCAGACAGGTATGACCATAAATTTTCAGGACCCCCCTAGAAAATAGGACCTAGTTTAAATTTCAAAACAATCATGAGTAGCATAATTTAGCATAAATATACCCCCAAAGGAATATAAGTTGGCGTCAAAGTTTGCACATTTAAGATAGGATTCAATTAGGAGTTTTCAGAACCCTCCAGGAAAATGGGATCTAGTCTAAAAATCAAAACAATCATGAGTAGCATAATCTAGCATAAATGTACCCCAAAGGAATGTAAGTTGGTTTCAAAGTCTGCATGTTTGAGATAGGATTCAATTAGGAGTTTTCAGGACCCTCCTGAATAATGGGACCTAGCTTTAAGATTGCAGTTTGATAACAAGATGTAGCGAAAATAATACCTTTAGAAGATATAACTTAGATTTAAAATTTTTGTTTAATTAAGAATTGTCAGGAACCTCCTGGATAATGGGGAGTAGTTTAAGAGCCTCTTAGATAACAAGATTTAGCGAAAGCCACACCTTTAGAAGATATAACTTAGATTTATAATTGTCGTTTAATTAAAGAGTTGTCAGGACCCCCTGGATAATAGGACCTAACTTTCAAATTCTTAGTAATATTTGGTAAAATGATTCAGTTTAACACTCATCTAAGTGCCCAGCTACCAAACTGGGATAGAAATTTTCTTTGTTTTGTCTATTTTTGTTGAAATCAGGTACCTGCTAGGAGAACAGGGAGAAACAATTCAAGTTTCAGCAATCAGGCGCCCACGTGGAGAGCAAAGGAATACAATTCAAGTTTCAGCAATCAGGCACCCACCTGGAGAGCAAGGGAATACAGTTCAAGTTTCAGCAATCAAGCGTCCACCTGGAGATCAAGGGAATACAATTCAAGTATCAGCAATCAGGCGCCCACCTAGAGAGCAAGAGAATACAGTTCAAGTTTCAGCAATCAGGTGCCCACTTGGAGAGCAAGGGAATACAATTCAAGTTTCAGCAATCAGGCGTCCACCTGGAGAGCAAGGGAGTACAGTTCAAGTTTCAGCTTTCAAGTTCTTATTGATATTTGGTAACATGATTCAGTTTACACTCACATATGTGCCCAGCTACGAAACTGGGGTAAAATATTTTCTTTGTTTTTGTCTATTTTGTTGAAATCAGGCGCCCACCTGGAGAGAAAGGGAATACAGTTCAAGTTCAGCAATCAGGAGCCCACCTGGAAAGCAAGGGAATATAGTTCGAGTTTCAGCAGTCAGGCGCCCACCTAGAGAGCATAGGAATAAAATTCAAGTTCAGCAGTCAGGTGCCCACCCGGAGAGAACGGGAGTCAAGCGCTCACCTGGAGAGCACGGGAATACATTTCAAGTTTTAGCAATCAGGCGCCCACCTGGAGAGCAAGGGTATACAATTCCAGTTTCAGCAATTAGCGGCGCCCACCTAGAGAGCAAAGGAATACAATTCAAGTTTCAGCAATCAGGCGCCCACCTAGAGAGCAAGGGAGTACAGTTTAATATCTAGCTTTCAAATTCTTAGAATATTTGGTAACATGATTCAGTTTAACATTCACATATGTGCCGAACTACCAAACCGAGGTGGAAAATTTTCTTTGTTTCATCTATTTTTGTTGAAATCAGGTACCCACTTGGAGAACAGGGAGAAGTAGTTCAAGTTTTTAGCAATTCGGAGCCCACCTGGAGAACAAGGGAATAAATTTCATGTTCAGTAATCAGGCACCCACCTGGAGAGCACGGGAATACATTCAAGTTCAGCAATCGGGCGCCTACCTGGAGAGCACAGGAATACATTCAAGTTCAGTAGTTAGGCGCCCACTGGAGAGCACAGGAATACATTTCAAGTTCAACAATTAGGCACCTACCTGGAGAGCACGGGAATACATTCAAGTTTAGCAGTCAGGCGCCCACCTGGAGAGCACGGGAATACAATTCAAGTTCAGCAATCAGGCGCCCACCTGGAGAGCACGGGAATACAATTCAAGTTCAGCAGTCAGGCGCCCACCTGGAGAGCACGGGAATACAATTCAAGTTCAGCAGTCAGGCGCCCACCTGGAGAGCACGGGAATACAGTTCAAGTTTTTGGAAATCAGGCATCCAACTAAAGAAAATGGAAAGCATCTCAGATTATAATTCAAGTCGGCAACAAAGGAACTTCGCCGGGAGAATACAAGTCAACAAGGCAACAAGAACCACAAGATCAAGTTTGAAGATACAGATAGGACTTTTGTAATGCATAGATCATAGTTTAGTCTAGCTTCTTTTTATTTTGAGATGATGTAATAAGGAGTTTAGCAAGCAGTAGCAACGCAGCAGCAACAGTGAAATCACAGCTTCATGGTAGTCCCAGCTACCAAAACTTCCTGAACTACACAGACCTGATTCCTTTATAGCCAAGGATATGTAGCAAACCTCGGAAGCAGGGTGCAGTCAAATCTTTCAAAAATTCTTTACACAGAGTATTCAAACGGGCAAAAATCACTCGTATCTACTCACTTTATCTTTGCACGAAAACCCTTCGAGTTTCCGAGCAAAGAGGGGCAGCTGTGAGCATGTGATTTTTGCCCTACATGAAAACAAATCCTAAAAATAGACCAAAAATAATCTTAATAGATTTTCTAGAAAATTTTCTTTAGTTAGTTGCATTTCATGCATTTTTGATAGTTTAAAATCACAGAAAATCATTAAAAAAATCTTATGTTTAATTTCATGCCATCTTAGGTTTACTTTGCATTTAGGAATTTAATTTCATTCATTAAATAAAAGTAACAAAAATTACTATAATAGTCACGTACACATTTAGCTCTTAGTTTTAAATTAATTAGTATTAAATTAACAAAATAAGTAAGATTAATCTTACAAAATAATTTAAGTTAGAGCCTAATTTTGGATTTTATTTAGCTTGTTTGATGCATTCAATTAGATTTTTGATCAAAAGAAAAACAAAGAAAAAAGGAAGTAGATTTAGTCTTCTAATTTCATTTGGGCTAGATTAATTTGAAGTCCAAAATCTAATTTGTTTTAAAAAAATAATCCCAAATTTCCCAAGACTATACCATCTCAGCCCACTATCCAAATACCCATTCCCCTTTTATTAAAACCCTACACCCTAACCTAAAGAGATCAGATCTTTCCCCATCTCTATGGGAGTGCAACTTCGGACAAAAAAAGAGGGAGCTCATCTTTGGAACAAAAAGATCAGAGAAAAAAAAGAGGACGAGGTTCGATCCATTTTTCCGTCTCTGACCTCACCTCCCTCTTCTATCGTTCATCTCCCTCATTTTGAAATTCCCATAAACACATATGAAATAGAAAGAGGGAACAACTTTGAGATGAAAACAATCAATCAAAAATTCAGATCTGGAAACTTTAAGGCTTAGAAGCTTTTCCTGGGTTAGCTCTATTCAAATTTTGAATCGCTGATCACTGCTGTGGAACTCGAGCTCCAATTTGTAGAGCTCGTTTGTTTGGTTGTGGTCTCGTAAAACTCCGAATTGTGGGTGTTTGCTGTCAGATTTCGGCGTTGAATTTTCACTTTGAGGACCATTGTTCACTGATTTAATTTACATCGAAGGAGTTGTTATGTATTCCGGGTTCATATCTTTCTTGTTATTCTGTTATGACATTGAAGCGTGAATGAATGAAGTGATGCATCTCGAAAAGTTGATTTGTTTTCTTTGGATGATTTACTGCAATTACTAGTATCCTATTTTAGTTTGTTTACTTCATTTACAGCTAGTTTAACGAGGTTTTGGTTGAATAAATACGAAGTGTCACTTATTACTTGTGTTAATGGAAATAATCATGTGTGGATTTTAAGAATTAGACCAAACTTGATGCGTTTGGATTAAGAATGATGCTAATGTTACCTAACTTTTCATATGTGATGTATGCTGGTTTTGTGTTTGCTGATTCAATCCGTATGAAAGTTTGAGGGATCATCGTGTTGGTATTGAAACAGATATTTTTATGCATACAAGAAACATCTATGAAGTTCATCTCCACTTATTTTTACATTAGTTTGATCATTTTTGGCCATTGTAATCAGTAAGTCTATAGATGTTAAGCTTCAGATCATGTTTTATTCTCAACAGCTGTATGCAATAGGTCCTAATGTAATCCTTTATGAACAAATTTAAGTTTGGATCATTTGAGAAGACTGAAATTATGTATCTTAACTAGTTGTGAATGGATATGATAGAAAAGACCTAATTTACTGGACATACAGAGTCCTAACAAGCTGTGTTGTTCAATATCAATAAAAAAAATTTTGTATGTGTGGTTAACGATCATATGTCTGGAATCAAGGTGTGCCGTGCCAAATAAAATCTCAAAACGCAAGGCCCTTATTTAATTAATGTGTTTGCTCCATAGAAATCGAGGTATGCCATTTAGCAAATTCTCCATGACCCTCGCAAAGTTAAAAACGCGTAGTTGCTTTAGGCGCGTTATTCAAATAATTTACCTTTCTAAACTCTGGTGCGCATTTATATGACCCAAATCCAAGTCCTAATAACATTATATAAAATTTGTTGTGAACTGTGAGTGCATTTATGTGACGCGGTTCAAAACGTATTTTATGTGACGTTAAATTTTCCTTAAAAATAATTAAATGCGGTTATAAAATTTAAAATGCTCATAGGATTAAAATGTATTAAATCAGATAGGCTAATTATGACAGTTGAGCGACCGTGCTAGAACCATGGAACTCGGGAATGCCTAACACCTTCTCCCGGGTTAACAGAGTTCCTTACAAGGATTTCTGGTTCGCGGACTGTAATACAGAGCCAATATTTTCCTCGATTACAGATTTAAAATGGTGACTTGTGACACCATAAATTATCTCAAGTGGCAACTCTGATTTTTATATAAATAATCCTGTTTCGATTGTCACTTAAATTGGAAAAACTTTCTTATACCCTTACGGGGGTGTAGGAAAAATAAGGTGTGACTGTTAGTCAAAGGAGTCAATGAGCCACTAGGTGGAGTTAATGATATGGAAATTGGTAATGGTCTTGGTAATATTGATGTGGAACTGCTGGCTAAGATGCCGAGCTTGGTAATTGGAAAGACGCTCCTTTCTTGGCTAGCCGGGGAGGAGTCTTGGTGGTTCATTTTGTTGTCATTTCTATTGTCCGGGTTATTTCAGGGTTATAATCCAGAAATTGTCTTGTGACTCAAACCCTTCTATCCTTTTATTTTTCCTAGTTCATTTAGTCGTAGTTACTTATTTAGTGTTATCTAGGTTCGTTCCAGGGTTGTACCCCAGTTTATTTTGCTTGTTTTGTTGTTCAAACCCTGTCACCGTCTGTCTATTGTAATTTTTTGTTTTCTATTACTTCTAGTAATTTTTGTTTAGTTCTCTTTTTCTTTTATAGTTCTTTTCATGCTGGTTCTAGTGACATGACAGGCATGCATAATTCTAGGCCTGGTCTTAAAAGTTAGTCTAATCATGAAGCAATGAAATAATTTTGAAGATGATAGGGACATTTGAGGAAAGTAAGTAAAGGAATTTTGAGATCACTTAAAACCCGAATTGGTGAAATTGGGGTAGATAATTTAGAAAGTTAATAGGGTGACAAGAATTCGTTAAGGGAGAGTGCATCCCGGACGATTTGAAGCAAGCAACTTTGAGTTCAAGTGCATCTCAAGTTACAAGATAAAGTCAAGGAAGTTTTCTCCGAATTCACAAAAGATATCCATTATGAAGAGGGAATCACCCAACGAGAGTTTTGTACTTGATAAGGCGCTAAAGAAAAGTGGAAGGCATATCAGTATTATCAATGCCGAAGCCGCAAAAGAAAAATTGTGCATGATCTTCAATTTTTATTTCAAGTTGCATGTGTTGTACTTGCCATTTTCAGGGATTGGGAGGCCCTCTTTCAGCTACCCAAACACTTATATCATTTGATACTCTTTTGAACCTATACTAATATCTTTGACCTCCCCTCTTTTGGAATCAAGTTAGAGTCATGTGAAAAAAGGAAAAAAAGGTTTATGTCCCCATAGGTTTATTTTAAAAGGTTTATTCCAAAAGAAAAATTCAAAAAAAAAGAGATGAAGAGAAAAATAAAGATAAAAAAAGGGAAAAGAAAAAAGAAAGAAAAGAAAAATAGCAAGAATAAAACGTATCTTTGTGAACTACGTTTGACCTGATTCTTGTCACAACAAGATACGTAGGCAGCCTTACGATTCGGTCATACCAAATAAAATATTTCATAATCCCATGAAGTCGAGAGTGTTCTTAGTAACTCCATCAAAAGAAAAAGAAAAAAAGAGAGAATCAAATTCCCTTGTTTTAGAAATTGGGGAAATTTTTTTATTATGGATTTAAAAAGTTGAAGAAAAATTTATCGTATTGTCTTAGTTACTTTGAGTCTTTATGATATCCTTTCTTTCTAACCCTATCCAAAAGCCATATTACAGTCTAAAAAAGACCTCCTAGATAATCTTTGAGAGTGCCAAGCTAGGCATGCCAGGAGCATATGATGTTTTTGCTCTGGTTAGTGCCTTGTCATCCGCAGAATCAGAGGAAATAAGAAGAAAAGAATAAAATGAGAGAGTCTTGTTGGTGAAAACCTCCACAGGCACCATAAGGCGATGGTGAGTTGAGAAAAAGAACAAAATGATAGAGGATTGATGTTGAAAACCCTTCGGGCACTACAAGTCGAATAAAGATCGTGAATCAGAGTGGATAATTCGAGCATTGAAGCCCTGTTTCACTGTTTAGAAGTACAACAAAAGTTGAACATCAGACTTGCTTGACAGATTAGGCCACAGGTGCATGTCATGGTCATTAGAGTTGGTATCCACATCTGATAAGTTTCTACTTTGTAGTTTTCTTGTTAGGAATTGATGTGCTAAACGTCAATACCACACAAGATGGGGGTGATTTGTGTGGTACCCAATTTTTACTCTAGAAGAACCTGATTCTTCTAGGTATACTCATTACTACTATTTGCGGAATAATAAGTACATTAAATAAAGAACATAGATATTTTTACGTGAAAAACACCTGGCACAAAAGGTGAAAAATCACGACCTACTACTCAATAGGATTTTCCCAAACTTCCACTAAAATCACTGAGCCAAAACATCATTTACAAAACTCTATGTAAAGCTAAGGATTAACTCTAATCCCATTGTAGCACACAGCCTCAGCTGTTGCGGCAACTTCAAGTTAGCATATAACCTGAACACTCTAAGTACCTAATACAATTGCTTCTATGAAAGCTGAAGGTACAACTTTAAATCACCTACTACAATTGAACTAGAATAAAAGAAAGATACAATGGAATTCGTTCTTCTATCTCGTTTAAGTAGCTTCAGGAGTGCACACTCAAATCTCGCATAAATTACTTGCAAAATCGCCTTGCTCTTTTGCTCTCAATTTAGTTTAACTTCTGCGTTTGTGCAATACCTGTAAAAGAGAAAAATCACTGTCTTTTAATAGGTTAGTAATCAGAGTTTGATTGAGACTCAATTGCTGATTTTTTATTGTAGTTGAGTCATTGAAGATCTCGAACTCCAACACCATCTTTATCCAGATTGTGTTCTCTTCATATAAGGAGACATTCTCCCCTTATCCAATATGCAAACTTTTCGATCAGATCAGGAGATATTTCTTCTTGATCAGTAAGGATTATCTCCTTCACGTGTATCTCACATGTGTAGGTTGATCATGATTGTGCTTCACAAGATGGACCTGGTCGATGACTGAGTTCATTTGTCATTCTTTAAAACATCACCTGTTCTTGGGCCAACAAATTCCCTCGTTTTGATGATGACAAACTCTGTGTGCTTTACTGATTTGAAACCTATAAGAACTCAGCTTAACCATCAACACTAAATTTAGAATATTCACTTATCATCAAGGACCAAATTAATTAGGTTATAAACATCACTTATTTCAGAATATGTAAAGCACAATATTTCTTCCCCTTTTTGGCATCATCGAAAAGTTTCATAACCAATGTGAATCCCAGATTTTAATAAATACTCATGGCCACTGGGGCAACTTCAAATGCAATCATGGTAATACCATCAGTAATCAACAAATATATTCAAACTATCAAGGTCAGAATAATCATTGAACAAGAGAAAGCAGCAATTGTCATTGATAGATATATGTTGCCATTAACAATCCACAAAAATAGAGAAAAACATTCAAACCGAGAGCAAAAATAGAAAAATCCCTAATATGGGTCACTGGGGGTACTAGACAAGTTCAGGAGACAAAGGCTAGGAGTCATAAGGCTTGGAGGAACTGGAGGGTTGAGTTTGGAGAAGATTCAGAATGTTCTGAAGAATTCCATCATTCTTTTCCTTTTCTTTGGCAAGCTTAATTCTAAGACCACCCCTCTTAGTTACCACTTCAAGCACACGAGCCTTGAGCCTAGCAATTTCAGCATCCTTAGCTGAACATTCCTGAACCAAAGTCCTAACTTTGCTGTTGATGGGTGTCTTCAGAGATGAACCAGGTTCAACTGGGATGACATTGAATGGATAGTCACAGGCAAGAACAGTTTTGATGCAAAAGTATTCCTTGCTCGAGGCCATTTCCCATTTCTTCAGAGGCACATTTAGCCTGTCTAGAACTGTGGTCAATATGAATCCATATGGAGTTTCATGAGCCTTGGAGCCATTTATGACCCTGTCTAGCAATTTGACAATGAGGGCAGGCCAGTTGATTTGCTTTCCCCTCTCCAGGCACTCCATAAGAACCAGGTCCATGTAGTTAGCAGTGTGCCTTCTCTCCTATCTGGGCAATAAGCACTTGTTAACAAATTCAAACACAACCTTGTGCTCAGGCCTCTTCTCACTTTTCTGCACAGCCCTGACTTTATTCATTTCCTGTGAATCACAGAACCTCTTGGTGATTTCAAGGGCAGTAGGGAGGGAGTCCAGACTTGTCCACCTTTGCCTAGTATAGTCATCAAACCCTTCAGAGGGTATGTCCAGAATCTCTCCCAGTTTCTCTACATCAAACTTCACTGGGACTCCCTTCACCAGGCTACTAACACCTCCATCCTTAACAGCAACATTTGCCATAAAGTCAATTAGCTTATTTCTGGCTAGCTACCATCTATATGAAGAACCATGTCCTTCCATCCCTAAGCAGCTAAAGAATCTACCAATCTCATCATCCCTAGTTCCACCAGGTCCTTCAACAATATTCCTTTTAAAATTTTCCTTCTACCAAACATGGCAAACCTGTCCTGGTCCTTCTCAGATTCATTCTCTTCTTTTTCTCCACTCCAGTCATCATCATCTAAAACTTTTGTTTGTTTAGCTTTTACTGCAGATCTTGTCCTCTTGGCTAGTGTGGGTTCAGCAGCCACAGGTGCAGAAGAAGACTTCTTGGAGGAAGTCTTGGGCTTTTTAGGCTTAGGTATAGGAATCTCCACTGTTGTACCCCTTTCTTAATGGACCAGTTCCATCTCCTCTTCCTCAAAAACCTCTGAGGATTCTGCAATCTTTCCCCTTCCCTTATCCATTTTCTTTTTCTTACTTTCTTCTAAGGCTTCTTGTAGATCAGCTTCACTCTGTTTTACACTGCTTTTTCTGGCTCTACCCCTAGGCACTGAAGAGGTAGTAGGTGTTGGGATGAAGCTTTTCTTTTCTTGGAAGGCTTGGGAATAGTTGGGGCTTTTGCTATAGGAGCTCTGCATTTCTTTGGGCTATAGATTGCCCCAACCTTTTTTAGTAGATCAGCCAAGGTTTATTCAGTAGATGAAATGGGTTCATCTCTTTGCTTTCTCAGATGAACCAACCCCTCAACAGCTTCCCCAGAACCACTTCCCCCTAACTTCATGCGACTTTCTTCTAATCTCTCTTTTGCAACCCCACATATAGAAAGAACTGCTCCCTCTCTTCACCACTTGCACCCTCTCTCTCTTTTTCTTTTTCAAAATTCTATTTACCTCCACTCCTACGTATCTCAGGCACTTCAACATCCCTAATGGGACCAACCAGAACAAACCTAGTCTCTATGTTTTCAATCTCAGATGAACTTACCTCAGTAGGAGATTCTTGAGTCTTCTGAGAGTTAGAAGACCCATGTCCTCCCCCATCAGTCGCTGATTGATAGGATTCAAACCCAGAGCAAGAGTCGGAATTTGGAGCTTGGCTTTGCTTCATTTGGCTTACTTTCAACCTTTCGTTTAAAGCCTTTCTCAAAGTCCGGATGCTACAGTCTTACAAGCAAGCATTTTCTGCCTCTGTAGCCTAGGTTTTGGGGATACACTGGGAATTGTAGATGAGGATGAATTTAAGGGAGATGGTGGTGGAGGAGTTCCAGGATTTTCTTGTGGGTTAGACATGATTGTCGATTTCTTGAAAGAATTTGGAAATTTTGGAGAAGATCACAGTTAGAAGTGAAGAAGAGTTTTTTTGATGGTTTAGGATAGTGATGAATACTGGAGAGATGGTGTATATTTAAAGAGAATTAGACATTTAATAAGTAACGATAGCTTTTTGCAGGGGTCAAATAGGAGTCTAATCAAATTGAAATTCTAAAATTTCAATGATCGATTTGGTTTCCCTAGATATTAGGCAAAAATTACGGTTTAGAGTTCTAGATGGACGGAACTGGTTCGATGCCAACGGATATAATTTTTTAGGAATTTGACAAGTATTGGACTTCTGCTCATGATTGAAACGTTAATCTTTCTAGTTGTGCAGAGTATAGAAAACATACATGAGTTTTCATATAAGCCTATACTGATGAGCCAGGTTCTTCATTTAGAACTCTCTTAAACATGCCTCAAATGCCATAATAGAGAAAAAAATTTAAGAGATAAGTGATTCATATAAACACATGTCATAGGAGTATACTAATTAAAGTATGAAGTTGAGTAAAAATTATCTAGATATTTACACAAGTTCAGAATTCCTAGACAATTTTTTTTCCATTGTGCATTCTGAACTGCACCTATTAGGTGATCTTAATCATCCCTAATTTCAACTTGTTCCACTCAAAGTTTTCTCTACTTAGTGCTTTAGTGAAGATGTCAGAAATTTGTTTATCAGTAGCACAAAATTTTACGGAGATCAATCCTTTGTCATAGTTATCTCTTAAGAAGTGGTGCCTAACATCTATGTGCTTAGTCCTCTCATGATGAACATGATTCTTTATTGTGACGACCCAAAGGGTCATCACCTATTTTCCTCATTTGTTCCGTGCTCCCGAGGCCTTGAAAACCTCATTTTCTATTGCCTCGATTAGCGTACGCAGTCCGGGCGCGTAGCCGAAAAGCTTTTATGTTAAAATATTTGAATTCTGCGAAAAATTTGAGAAATTATGATATTAATATTGATATAGTTGACTTTGGTCGACATTTTTAGTAAACGGACCCGGACCCAAGATTGGACGGTCCTGGAAGGTCCGTAGAAAAATATGGGACTCGGGCATGTGCCCGGAGTCGAAATTCGAGGTCCAGAACCTCGGTAAAAAAAATTTTCTGCAAAATTGTTTTCTGAAGTTATTAAGGAAAAATGAAAATGAAAATGAGTTAGAAAATATAGGTATCGGGCTCGTATTTTGGTTCAGATGCCCGGTACAGGTCATAAATATTGGTTAAGCGCTTCCTGTAAAGTTTGGTTGAAAACGGACGTTGTTCGACGTGTTTCGGGCCTAAATAGCTAAAGTTGGAAGTTATGAACTTTGAAATAAAATTTATGAATTTTGGGGTTTGATTTGTTGAATTTGATGTTATTTAGGCGATTTGATCGCGCAAGCAAGTTCGTATGATGCCGTGCAACTATTGAATTCCTTATTTTGTGATAATTATTGTTGCGCTCTGTTTCTATTTCACTGATGAATTATATATATTCAATTGTGCTCCCCATAGCATATTCCCTCCCTTTTATTTGTTTAGTTCAGTATTTCTATTGTTTTTGTGGTACATATGTATATAGCACTGTACAGGTTTATGTGAGTGTCTGGTCCTAGCCTTGTCACTACTTCGCCGGGATAGGCCAGGCACTTACCAGCACAT
>MU683605.1:7375-22202 GCA_026770625.1 Nicotiana glauca
ATGTAACTCCAAAGGGATTTTATTCATGATTGAAAAAGGTTCATTTTGAATTGTGCTCATCCTGCACATTTATTAAAATGATTTAATCACTTATTATGACTCCAAAAACAAAACAATATATATTTTTTACAATTTTAATTTTCAAAATAAAGCCTAATTTTGCAAATACGGCCTTTTAGCAACTCAGTTTAGATATTTAAAAAAAAATTGACTATTTTTGCATAAACAACCTTTCGGCGCATTTTGAGACATTTGGCTATTTTGTCAAAACGACATCTCTTGATTTATTCAAAATTTGACATTTTTGGTTATTTTTGTAAAGGGGTGGTTGGACCCGATGAGGGTTGCCTATGTATCTTACATGTGGTGAGAATCAAACAAGCGTAGTTCGGTCAAATTTATTTTTTTTAGACCAAACCACCCTTTTTTTTTAATTTTCGGCAAAATTGAATATCCAAACAAGATTTTCTATTTTTATTGGCGAATCCCAATGACAATAATTTTTTTTTTATATATTTATTTCCATAACTAAAAATCGATAATTTCCTTATTTAAAAATTTTGCCAGAATTTCGACAATTTCTGAGCAACTGTTATTTTTCTTTTCCTTCCTCTTAATTTTTTTTTACCGGTCAGCATGATGGCCCGAGACAAATAAATGCAACATATAATCATGATGGTCTTTTCATATTCGGGTTACCTGTCCTAGACGGACCCAACCTCTGTGCTGAGTCCCCTAAGTCAAATATGATGCAAATAATCGTCCTAAATCTAGGCTCAATATCCTGATTTTTTTATTGGTTCTAGATTGTGTACCCGGGCGGACAATCCGAGTCGAGGAGGGGTCTACGTACCGGGGACCCGCGGGATCGTCCGGCTTAGTAACTTGTCCGGCCTCTTTTCTTATTTTTGGTATGACATTAAGAGANTAAAGCGGTAAACATATAGCACATTGATCCAAAACATATAGGGAAATCAGATATAAATAAAAATAGCAATTTAACTGAGCTCGAATTCTTAAACCCTGAACCGAAATTCTGGGTTTCTTGTCCCCAGCAGAGTCACCAGAGCTGTCACACCTCCTTTTCTTACACATTACACCCCGAAAGGGTATAAAGGAGTTTTTTTCAATTTAAGGACAGTCGAAACGGGATTAGTTATTTAAGTTTTCAGAGTCGCCTCTTGAGAATATAATGGTGTCCCAAGTAACCGAGTTAATCCCGAACCGAGGAAAGTTTTGACTCTGTTACAGTCTGCGAACTAGAAACCCGGATAAGGAATTATGTTAATCCGGGAGAAGGTGTTAGGCACTCTCGAATTCCGTGGTTCTAGCACGGTCGCTCAACTGTTGTATTTGCTTTTATCTGATTTCTCTATATATCTCAATTATGTGCATTATTAATATTCCGCTTTATCAATTTTAAAGAATTGCAACGTCGTGAAAATGCATTTTTTGAACCACACCATACCAGTACGCCTGTGGCTTTAAATACATTTCGACTTCGTTGAGAGTAAGATTTGGGTCACATAAATGTGCACCCATACTTGAGAATGTATGTTAAAATCTCGCCTAAAATATCTACGTCTTATTAACTTTGGGAAAGACCGTGAAATTCGCTAAACGGTCCTTCCAAATCTATGTGTTTTATAACAATTAATTGAGGGCCCGTGTACTTTAGGTTATAACGAGGCTCGTCTCATTGTATTTTTAGAGGTCAAATCTAGGTCGTGCTATGTTTTCTATCACTGTTTTTTCCTTAATTAACATAATCATAATGCAGTTTTGTTGTGTATTTCCTTCACATCCAGGCCACTTCATGTTTGGGCCTGGAATTTGGACTACTTTAAAGGGAGTGCACAAAGCGCATGGGGCTACTGGAGGCCCAATTTATAATTACAGAATAAATTCTTATGGGCTTAGAAGCCATCCAAATTGAATCTAGTTTCTTATGCCTTGTTACGTCCAAATTATTAACCAAGTTCTAAACAGGTTTAAACATTCTTTACCAAGCTAATTGTATATGTACAAGAGTATTACACTTCAGTTTCAAAACTCAACTAAAATTTAACACTGATTTCTATTCCTATATAAATGTTTGGCTAGCAAATGGTCTCAGTTTAATGGTATTAATAGAGATATGTATTCAATCAGGTTCAGAACTATCTGATTTTACTTGTTAATCTGAAATTTCTAAACTAACAATTCAGTTGGCATATTTTGCTTTATTCATACTTGATTCGTGTTTCATAGTAGGTTTTTGAACTTAACACGAGTTTGAAAACTGATTTAACAACTCAGAATCATAAACGAAAATGTAAGTCTAACTACTTCATGTTTCTCTCATTAACAATTACTGATTCGTGATTTAACTAACAAAAGTACTTCAATATTTCGTATTAATCTCTTAGTTTAAAATAAAAACAAATTAATATCTATAAGTACTCAATTAGATTTTAACCAATTTTGAATCTACGACCTAAGTGATCATTTTTAACTTTGCATTATTCTACATGAATATCTAAACTACTACTGAAGAAAAACATAAATCAGAGTTCAAAGTTCATGCAGTCCCCAAATTATACATTTGATCCTACAAATTACATGATTTATAAGTAATTTTCACTATAGATGAAACAGTAATAAAATACAACAAAGGTTTAGTGTATATTTTTATTTCTTTAGAACTTCAATTATATCTTCGAGAATCAGTGGTGTACCTGGTCAAATTGAGAAGAGAAACAATGAGTTCTAGGGAAGAAGAAGGCCAGGAAGATCAGTAATAGACAGCAATCCAAGTATCAATAGCAATAAGTGCAATATAACATAGCAATAGACTCGATTTCATAGTAGAAGACCCGATGAATTCAAACAAATGATGAAGAACAACGATCAGACTTAACAGAAAACCCAAGATATCACTCGAATAGCAGCAATGAAACAGTAGCAATATTTTCAGTGTATTTTCATATTTCAAATCTTCTGAACCTCACTTAATTTTCCAACCCCTTTAAATGTGGCCTAAGGGGCCTATTTATAGAGCAAAATTGGGAGGGAAATTTGAACTTAACATTCAGATTTCCCACCCCTTACTTTTTAATTATTTTTCAGTTTAGTCCATGTATTTAAATTGTGAATGAACTATAACCCTTGCTAGAAGGTTCTAGTATCATCCACATTATTCCAATTCTCCTTAAATGTCTTTACTACCCTCACTTGCTATTAATTCTTACCTATCTTCCCTTTAAGTATAGCTAAGATACCCCTTATTGTTTAACTAATTACATAAGACCCAGGCAGCTTTGCCTTTTATACCCCTAACCTTTTCAAATTATTTTCAGAATACCATTCATCGCATCCTATTTTACCCTTGTATTTTATTCCTATTTACTCGACCAACTTTTAGGTCAATCGAAGTTAGAACTGGATTTAATAAAGAACCACAACTAAGCAGTCTTTCAATCATAGGCAACTTAAGACTAATTAACAAAGTCTAAGTTGCAGAAATAACCAATATTCATTCAATTTTTACAGACATAGCCCTGATTACGACTAATTACCCAATTGACCCCTTAATTAACCAGAGATTCAAAAAAGTCAAAAATCAAAATTACATTGCAATGATAACCAGCATCAGGCAGTTTTACAAATATAGCCATATTATGATTAAATACTTCGATTAATAGGATTCAGAGGAACAAATTGAATATAGGTTGAATCTATTAACAGAACATTCAATCAAGAATTAGATCTATCAAGTAAGCACCCTAAGTGGCTACAAAGCATGTGATTTTAACTAGCGACTTAACTAGAAAAGAGAACATATAGCATGTGAACCCACAGTTGATTTCATGTACAAACAAAAATAGAAGGGATTTGGGCATGTAACAGACTTCATATCACACTCAGGAAAGCTCAGAAACAGAAGGAGTAGAAGAAGTCGAGAAACAGAAGCACAAGTAGAAAAACAGGGTTTTGGGTACTTAGCTTTTCGTGTGTTTTTCCTTTTCCTTTTCTTTCTTTCTTTCCTCTTTCTTCTTTTTCTTCATTTTTCTTTCTTTGTTCTTGATTTTCCGGTCATCAGGAGTCCATAAGACTTTTCTTGGCTGTTGGACTTCCAAACAGACTCTTCGAGTCTTCTTTTTGTGAAAAGATTCTTAGTTACGAGGCTAGGGTTTGATGTGGGTGGTTTTTGGGTTAAGTGTATCCGTTGGAATGAAGTTCCGGCGACATATTTTTATATATTCGAAGGGTTTGGGGCTTATTCGAGGAAAACTAACTAGGTAGGGTTAAAGAGGACGATGAGACGGTCCTACGGTGTTAATGACAAATACTGGTTCAAAAGTAGTGGTCGCCGGAGTAGGGTTCCGGCGATATACTTTTCAATATTCGACGAGTTTGGGTATGATTTGAAGGAAAATAATAGATAGGGTGAAAGAGGAGTTCATGGTGGTTCAGGGGTGTTCGTGGTAGCTTGATCTGAACTAGTAGGGTTCCCCGCCGGTAGGTTTCCGGCGGGCAGTTCAGAGAAGCTTAGGGCGGCTAGGGTTTTGATATTAGAGACGAAGATATGTGTATAATGAATGTAATGTAATGTTTGCCTATTTAAAAGCTTAAGAGGATCTGGGACCGTTGGATCAAATGAACCAATAGCTTAGATTTAATTAGCCTAAAAATGACGTCGTTTGGATTAGTGATGATCCGATCCTGGCCTTTGGATTATTTAAACGAACGGCCAGCATTTGATGACTTAAACGTCGTCGTTTGGTTTTAAAGAGAACCTGTATCTCTAGACGTTTGATCAAGAATTTTAATAGCTCAGATTTTCTCACTTAAACGGTGTCTTTTGGGTTATATATAGGCAGACCGGTTGATCTTTGATTTTGGGCCTGGACTGTGTATAGTGTATTTCGGCCATTGTATTGCCCGATTTCAAGGTCCAATCTTGTTGTATATTGCATTTTGTATTTATACATTGTATTTTCTTGAGATTTTTTGTATTATATATATTTTATATTTATTTTCTGTATTTTTGTATTACTCCTGTATTTATTATTTCTTTGTATTTTTCTTTTAATTTTCTGATTTTTCTAAAATTAAAGAGTATTTAATTTCTATTTTTGGTATTTTCTAATTAATACGAAAAATGATATTTTGTTTTTATTTTCTTTGCTTTATTTTCCAAAAATAAAAACAAATCATGGTATTTCCACACAATTATCAACAAGTTTCCACACAAAAAATCATTTTTGCATATATTTTTTTGGAATAATTTGCTTGGGTCAAAAATCACGTGCTCACAATTCCAATTTCCTTAATTTGATCCACCTTGGTCATTTCGCCATTGTTGGTTGCCTTGCCCTAGCGGGTCAGACCTTCATTGATTTTGTTGTCCTTGACCTTGGTATTGTTGCCTTTGATACCCTGCTTGAGGGTTGTTGATGTACTTTTCTTCCTCAAAATCCTCATTTGATATGGGTTGCACATCCTCCACCACATTTACCTTCTTTGTTTTTCTTTTCGTGAACATTTTTGTCAATACATTGACATTTGTGGCAAGCCCTACGATGAGTTGATCTCTCTCTTGATTCTCCTTAAATAGGTTGGTCGAGGAGGGAAAACCATATGCAATTCCACCTATGCTGTCCTTGGAGTTCCAAGCATAATTATGTTGTGCCATTTTGTCAAAGATTTGGGTGATCCTTGTGAATGTCTTGTCCATAAAAGATCCGTCAGCTGCATTCTTGGCTATAGATTGGTTCAGTGAATCTAAGCCAATGTAGAATTTTTCCAAAAAGATTGAATCTGGAAAATCATGATTGGGAGACCTCACCAAATATAATTTTAACCGATACCATGCCTCATTTTGGTGTTCTCCTGGCAGTTGCTTGAAAATGAAGATTTTATCCCGAAGCTCAAATTTCTTACTTTGTGGGAACCATTTAGCTAAGAACGCTCGGACAAGCTCTGGCCAAATATGAATATAGTTTGGTGGCAAATTCTGAAGCCATTTCCTTGCATCCCCAACTAGTGATTACTTGAAGCGCCTCAACCTTATGGCATCGGCATTGACATTATTTTGCTTGTTCCTCACACACGCACCCAAGAATTTTCTAAAATGTTATGTTGGATCATCCTCCACTTCCAACCAAGAGGTTGTGAGTTCGAGTCTCCCTAAGAGCAAGGTGGGAAGTTCTTGGAGGAAAGGATGCCAGGGATCTATTTTGGAAACAGCCTCTCTACCACAGGGTAGGGGTAAGGTCTTCGTACACACTACCCTACCTAGACCCCACTAAGTGGGATTATACTGGGTTGTTGTTGTGTTGGATCATCATCAGTAGAATTCCTAAAAAACCCCTCTGCTTTGAGCATAAGTATTAAACCATGTTCCACCTTGAATTTTGCAGCTCCAATGATCGGAGGTACAATATTATTTGTATCCTCAATGTACTCTTCTATGTCCTCAAAAAGATTTTCTTCCATTTCCACCTCTATTTCTTCTTCATATTCGGCCATGTTTTCCTATCAACACCATGCAAAACAAGCAAAGTGTGCTGGAATAGAATAAGACGTAAAGTAAAGCACACACTAATTAGTAATTTCAAAACCGCATTCCCCGGTAATGGTACCAAAATTTGATACACTCAAATGACACTTTAATTAAAGAGTGTAAGGTGGTCGGTGTCAAATATAGTAACCCAACAAGGTTGGGGTCGAATCCCACAGGGAATAGGTGTGAAACGGTTACTCGATTAGTATGTCACTCGACTAAAGTCGTAATTCTATCGGGTTAATGGTAACAAGAGTATGGTATGATTGTGATTTGAAGAAATAACTAATTGTGATATTGAGAATGTAATTAATTTGATTAAAGAAACAAAGGTTGTGTCCCCTTCATTAAAGTGTAATGCTATCGGTGTTAATATGATATATTTCTAATGGAAGGTTCTTTTGATATGCAAATGATTTCTAAATGACTACCCGATATTTTTCAATAGTTGGGTTGTATTTCCTCTTTATGATTTTCCAAATATAAAAGAGTTTCAATTAAGAACAATCAATATATGCCAAATAAAACTCACTTATTCCTAAGTGATTCTATTAAACAAGGTTTAAAGCCTTGAGTCTTTGATATTCACTTCTACCAAATTCTAACCCACTTTCCCAAGCAAAGTAAGAATTTAATGGCACTTGTTAATGTTTGCAACAACCAACAATAAATGAAGAATGAGAAGTAAATAAATATCAAACAACCATTATATATATTCAATGGTAAACACCCATTAATATAACACCCATTTAGGGTCCATAACTTTAGTATTTAAAGTTAGCTACACATACTAAAATACAAAAGGATGAGAATATTTAATGCCATAAAGCTTACAAAGTGCAAGATTCTTCATTCAAAAGCTTCCAAAAGAGAGGAATATTAAAACCTTCAATTGTAGCCCCATAATCAGACAATATGCCCTCCCACAAAACCTCAATAAATCCATTTATAGTGGGTCAAAAATCAGGACAAAATTTTGAAAAAATTTGCTTTTCGGTTAAATATACGACCGCATATCTGCCGCACAACAGACATGCGGTCCTCATTCTTGACATAGCCATTGCATCTTCAAACCTTAGTTTCCAGACCTTCATCACATTCGTGTTTTGTGGTTCGCATTTGTCATGACCCAAATCCCAAACCCGATCGTGATGGCGCCTCTCGTGAAGACAAGGCCAGCCAACAAAACAAACGCTTCCTTTTAACAGTTATTTAACATTTATAAACTAAAACATGACTAGCATAATCAAAAGTGCGGAAAACAACAATAATAATAGGGAACCATCCCAACACAGCCCGACATCGGGGTGTCACCAGTCATGAGTTACTACAGAGTTCACTAAAGTACTACAAGTCCGGAGATGGGAGCAAAGTCTGGGATAACATGAACAACAAAAAATAAGGGAGGAAATCTGGTGCCATGGACACTGGCGGTCACCTGGCTTAGCTATGATAGCAAATCTGCAATCGGCTCAAAACTCGCTACCGGGTGAACAAGTACCTGCATCTGCACACGAGGTGTAGGGAGTAAAGTGAGTACTCCAACTCAATGAGTAATAAAAGTAAATAACAACTGAGCAGTAAGAAATCACGTAAAACATATCGTTATGTTGTATAGAAGTAGAGAAAATCCCTTCAATTAAGAAAAATCAGTGAAATCCATGAAACTCTTTAGAAATATTCTGGCTCCGTTTTAAATCTCTTTTGAAAATGATCCTTTCAATAGTTTCGAAAATAATTAATAATCAGATTCCTGCCCCTCGAGCTCAATATCAACCTCTTAATATGGTTTCATCCCCACAGGCTCACTCCTAACTCACAAAGTACAACATCAGCCTCTCGGGCTCACTCCTAACTCACAAAAACACAACACAAAGGTATCTGGTAAGCAGTACAAGAAGTAGCATGGATGCCAATGAAATGGGAGTGCTGAATGTCATGACAAGTAATACAAATAGGAGCAAATTCATGAATGCAATGCAATGCATATGATGGTACATTCCAGTACCCGCTTCGGCGTGCAGCCCGCTCCATTTATTTATCGTCGACAGCGCTCATTGGGGGTATGTATAGACTCCGGAGGGGCTCCTATAGCCCAAGCGCAATAACAAGCCATCTCGTGGCATCACATCTAGGTTCTCAGCCTCATATCAATATCAGTATAATCATCCAGGCACTCAGCCTCAATATCAATGTAACACCGGTGCAGCGCGCAGCCCGATCCACCCATAATCAATATAATACTGTTGTGGCGCACAACCCGATCCATGCTCAGTCTAGAAAAATCATTATAAGCCCCTTGGGCATTTATAAAACAGTAGTTCTCAGCCTGAAATATCATTTAAAATATCATTTGAGTTTTCGAAACTTAGAAGTATGGCTGAGTTTGCAAAACGGTATTTAAAACCTTGGACTGAAACCAAATGATATGCAAGATATGCTAAAACAGTAACAGTAATATCAATCCCCGAAGGATTCACTTAGTTGGCACAAAGCCAAAACATGGCAGTCAGCCCATAGTAAGATGATACAAGTAGTTTCAATCAAATATGCAGTAAAAATCAACAACCGGACGGACCAAGTCACAATCCCCAATGGTGCTCTACCCCACGCTCATATCCGGCATGCAAGTCACCTCAATACAGCACTATGATGTGCGAATCCGGGGTTTCAAACCCTCAGGATATCATTTACAAGTATTACTCACCTCGAACCGGTGAAATCTCTAGCTCGCGACACCTTTGCCCCTCAATTTGGCCTCCACGCACGTCGAATCTAACCAAAATCAGAGCGAATGCATTACAATATGCTAAGGAAACAATATCGAAAACAATTGAAAAATTATCAAAAATCTAGAAACTAGCAAAACCCGAGCCCCGATTCCACTTCTAGAAAAATTACGAAATTTACATTACCGGACCCCTCTACTCGCCACGAGTCTACCCATATCAAATTCATCAAAATCGGAGTTCATTTGTCCCTTCAAATTCCAAGTTTACACTTTCTTAGGTTTCACGCCCTAACCTCCATTTTTACCCCTTAAATCACTGGATTTTCAGTGATTAATTCATGTTTTTACACCATAATAACATTATCCGAGTCTATAAATTCATACCTGATGGAATCCCCTTCGAATCCTCTCCAAATCACCCAAAATTTCCTCTTCCCGAAGTCAAAATGTTTTCCTTAACCTCTGAAATTCGCGAACACTACTTCATTAAAACCCTTCAGATATTGTTGCTTCTGCGGTCACGCTTATGTGGCAATTTGACCGCTTATGCGGTCCAACTCAAAAACTCCTGGGACCGTTTTTGCGATCCAAACACCGCTTATGCGGTTTTCCTCCTACCGCATCTGCTGTCTAAAATCCGCTTACGCGGCTACGCTTACGTTTCCAACCTTCCGCTTATGGGGAACTCCCCTTGGCCACTTAAGATCTCTTCTGTGGCTCCCCCATCGCATCTGCGGAACTTCTTAAGTGGCTCCTTTTCCGCAGATGCGGAAATACCAGAAGACTAAAACATCAGACCTGCAACAATTCCTAAAACCTCCGTTTAACCATCCGAAATCACCCCGAGACCCCCGGGACCTCAATCAAAAGCATAGACATGATCTAATAATTCATTCAAACTTTCTCGAATCATCAAAACGCTAACATTAACCTCAAAATCCTCAATTATGATCAAATCGAAGCCTAAATTTCTTAAAGACTTCTGAATTGCACATAAGATCAAAAACCCAACCAAACGATGTCCGATTGACCTGAAAATTTGCAGACATATCCAAAATCACCTAACAGAGCTACTGCAACTCTCGTAATTTCATTCCGACCCTCAGATCAAAATCTCACCTATCAATCGGAATCCGCCAAAATTCAAACTTCGCCAATTCAAGCCTAATTTTACACCGGACCTCCAAATTCAATTCTGATCACACTCCTAAGTCACAAATCATCCCCCCGAAGCTAACCAAATCATTGGAATTCACTTCTGAGCCGTCTAACTATATAGTCAACTTCCGGTTGACTTTTCCAAAACAAGCTTCCTTCTGATGGGGGCTAAGTGCCTCATTTCCAGCTAAAACCAATTCAATTCTATCTGATCAACTCAAATACTGAAGTTGAAACATAGAGCAACATAATATGGGGGAAACGTGGCGATAACTCACGTGACAACGGGCCGGGTCATCACATCCTCCCCAACTTAAACAGACGCTCGTCCTCGAGCGTATCCGGAGTTGTCCTAGAAGCCAACCAATAGCTAAATGACCTTACCAAGCATATACCCGGGGTGATCCCTCGTCACCCTATCTCTTATAGGTCCGACAAAACGGCATGGCTGAAATTACCCAATCCAGTCTTGCCCAAAATTCACAGAACTACTTTTTCCCTTCTGAAACCATCAATACGATCAAACCTCGCACCTAAACTTTGAATAGTCCCGAACTAGCTGTAATAACCCATACTTGCATCCTCAAATGAAATCACATGATATACCACATAATCCAGCACCTGAAATGATAACTTCTATTCATAGCAGTTGTCCACAACAACCATATACCGATAGAAACATCTCAATAGCTAAAGCCCCATTCCAACACTTCGTATCCTATCAATGATAATGAAACACACAGCAAACCGTAACCATTTCTCAAATCAACCATTCATGAAACCACTCCCTTTTTTACTAATACCATAGCAGATTTCCGAAATCATACTCAAAATCAGAACCTCACGTCAATATTCAAAATAAACTCGAACCTCGATATTATTCTTCCAACAAGCTGTAATCAAATCTGTTCGCATTTATTAATGACTTCAACGATCACCTCGAATTCAATGCACCACTCTGGTGATATGACACCTCATCACAGGCCTAAGCCACAACTTGCATAATCTACGCACCAATGATGGGTGGTCTGAATATACTCAAATCATGACAAATAACTAAAACAAAAGAGTTGTAACTCAAACTCCTCAGTACCATCACAACACAAGGTCGGGACCCCATCCCACATCATAGAAATAGAATACATGTATCTACCCCGAAGGGTCTAATCTCTACGTAGCCTCGCTACAATGCGCGATCTTATCCAAACACTATTACACATGAAGCACCTCAAGTCACCGTGCTCAAAAGTAGACAGCCACGCACAGATTGGTGTCTGAAACCACGCAATCCATCACACCCACGGTAAAGTAAGTAATATACACCCTTCAATCCAGAAAGGGCATAAACGATGTGCCATTCGCCGAGCAACACCCAATACAGACTTTCTTTAGAAACCAGGAAGCAAGGCATACAAGGTAACATATGGAAAACTGTTTTCAACATCACACTATTGCGGCGCGCGACCCGATCTAGATAACATACCCATGGCAGCGTGCCATCCGATCCACACATACTCATGGCGGCGTGCCATCCGATCCACACATACTCGTGGCGGCGTGACATCAGATCTATCTATCTATATATATATATATATATATATATATATATATATATATATATATATATATATATATATATATATATATATATATCTCACATAAGGAGATGCACATCGAGCCAAATTTTCTCATTACAACAGAATACCGAGTACCAGTCGTAAGCTTACTGAGTGTATACAATATCTACAAATAGCGTTATAAGCTACAAACTTAAGCGCAGCTGAGGTTTTCCTCTCAAATTCCATTATGAATCTCGATAGCACTGCATTATATGTGCCCACAGTCCAAAAATCATAACGCCTCACAGCACCAAAAAAGCATCTCATAGATCTCCCCAGATCACTAACAAACTCAATAATGGGAGATTAAACCTATCCCTCAACAATACATCTCAGGGCCAACCAAGCCATCTCAATTTGAATATGTAGCCAATCAGCTTACCAACAAACTCATTGCCAAGAAGCCTGAAGCTGCTTATTCCACTACTATAACTCATACCGGAGCCGTACAATACGGTGCCCGACACCAAATCAATACCAAAATCCACAATCTTGCACGGCGACATGCCCGGCCACAAGAAACGCATTTGAAAAAGAGTCCCTCAATACCGAAACTGAATCAATGGTAGAAACCTCTATACTGACATCCGTCACAAAGGCCCAATTAAGGAAAGTAATCCTTCCCAGCCGTCCGATGATCTTTGGAATACCAACCACTTTGCTATAGCATAATCTGATGCACCTCGCCACGCAACCGGTGGCATTTTCCGACATAGACCATAGCACAATAGTCTAGGATAACCCACATTGCGACAACCAGTCTATAGCTCAACATCACATGCAAAATCCAATATACCAAGTCACACTATGATAACATGAGAGCTTTTACCTCCCTTCCGCGCCGCAGACATCAACACACTCAACTAGTCAAGAACTTTCATTGATCCCATTTAGAAGAAAAATTATTACACACTCCATGCTTCGCATACCCATAAGAAATATACTCATCTTCAAACCACGGTAAAACCCAACAAGAACATCTCTGCCAACTCCATTTGTACAAGCTAAACTGCCAGGACTGAATCTTTCTATCTAAACCGAGCTAAATAACCTGTCAGAACTCAAGAGCTTTGCTGCAAAATACTTGTACGAACTCATTACCTCGAACAAATACACGGAATTAATCATGCCCTTACCATACTGATTCGGTCTATTATCAAGCTAATCCGTCTATCAAACTTCTCTTTTTATTCATCATCCACTTGATATTTCTCCCTCGCTGTAGCATCACAATGCCTCAATCCAGGCTCACCACAGGAGATTTGAACATAAGACCACACTGTCTAATCCCCATAGGCCACCGAATACTCTCTCAATTATTCCCAAAAATACAACGTTCCAGAATACTTACTTCAAGAACTTACTGCGAATCAGAATTCGTTACCATTATTTCCCAGATACTGATATATGGAATCCCATAATTAGCATAAAATACCACAAGTCTTGATCTCTTCCTAATGGAAACACAGTCTCTAGCCACATACACAATCTTAAGACACCTAATAATTACATGCAAAATTTTGTACCCAATAAAACCATTCTCGAGAGTCATTCACTCTTACACAACTGTAAATTATCTGACTTAACGAACAGAACCACTTGTGCCTTATCAGCAATCTGACACCGAAGGATATGATCTCATTCCAATTCAACGAACATCTTCCTTTTCTACATACTGAGCATTCTTTATCAACAACAGCTCAAGACATCCTATTGTCTTCACACATCTACGAAGCACCATATAACCTTTATCAAAATTTTGCTTTACTCGTGCCATCCTCGGCTCATTTTCTGCAACCAGGACTGATCCACCAGTATACCTTGAAATGGAAACAACATAGCACATAATCATGCGATTAGCTAATCAACACCAACCTCCCCAACTTGGCTCGAAGCCATCTATCAGGACACATTTGATAACCCATAATATTTCTACTCTAATGATGACACAACATTATAGTGAGATTAACTCAAATCATTTACTAGTTTATGAAAACACAGATCCTCGGATACTGAAATCCTCTACAAACCTCGCATTCATCCCCACATCAGCTGAGTCCACTCTCTTAAGTGACCCAAATTTTCAAATTAAAACACATACCTTTCAATTGCACATGAGATCTTCTAACAATATACATAAAAATCGTACCCCTTAAGAACACTCCGTAGGAGATATCCCACCTATTTCGCCTCAATTTAGTATTTTAGCACATCTTCCACTATCATACACATAACACAACCATTTTAGTCTTCCTGAGTCTGAACTCATTCCGCCACAAGTATTGCACTTAACTCTTAACTAGGAGATACGAAAATATTCTTCACGCGCCCATAATTCGGACTACACGTCAAGCCACAATAGGAATCGAATCACTTAACAGTCCATTTACTATCTTGCAGACTTCTTCGTCATTACCAAGTCATGTAGAAACATTACACAGTACCAACATACTCATCACATGAATACCAAACCGCCATTCCGGCTAATAGCGACAATACCGAACATATAAGTTCATAATACTAGCTCGCACAATCAGCACCTTGGTGCTCAAGCTATAAGCAAAGATCCGACCTCAAGTCCTCCAGACTGGCCAAACATCATACTCACAGGATTACATCTCGCCCCTCGATCGGAGAATCACAAGTCGTCAAGGCACTTACAATACTAAGCGCTTATGTGCGCATACAATTGCGTGAAAAGAATTTCAAGAGTTACATCTCAAGCTGAATCAAGTACGCACGATAAGAATTCCAAGAAAGTGAAGTTTTCCT
>MU683605.1:22250-36991 GCA_026770625.1 Nicotiana glauca
TCGTGATGGCGCCTCTCTTGAAGACAAGGCCAGCCAACAAAACAAACGCTTCCTTTTAACAGTTATTTAACATTTATAAAAATACAACATGACTAGCATAATCAAAAGAGCAGAAAACAACAATAATAACAGGGAACCATCCCAACATAGCCCGATATCGGGGTGTCACCAGTCATGAGCTACTGCAGAGTTCACTAAAGTACTACAAGTCCAAAGATGGGAACAAAGTTTGGGATAACATGAACAACAGAAAATAAGGGAGGAAATATGGTGTCGCGGACGCTGGCAGTCACTTGGCTCAGCTATAATAGCAAATCTTCCATCAGCTCAAAACCCGCTACCGGGTGAACAAGTACCTGCATATGCACACGAGGTGCAGGGAGTAAACTGAGCACTCCAACTCAGTGAGTAATAAAATTAAATAATAACTGAGCCGTAAGAAATCACGTAAAACATATCGTCATGTTGTATAGAAGCAGAGAAATGCCCTTCAATTAAGAAAAATCAGTGAAATCCATGAAACTTTTTAGAAATATTCTGGCTCAATTTTAAATCTCTTTTGAAAATGATCCTTTCAATAGTTGTGAAAATAATTAATAATCAGAAACCTGCCCCTCGGGCTCAATATCAACCTCTCAATACGGTATTAGCCCCACGGGCTCACTCCCAAATCACAAAGTACAACTTCAGCCTCTCGGGCTCACTCCCAACTCATAAAAACACAACACCAGGGTATCTGGTAAGCAGTACAAGAAGTAGCATGGATGCCAATGAAATGGGAGTGCTGAATGTCATGACAAGTAGTACAAATAAGAGCAAATGCATGAATCCAATGCAATGCATATGATGGTAAGTTCCAGTACCCGCTGCGGCGTGCAGCCCGCTCCATTTATTTATCGTCGACGGCGCTCACTGGGGGTGTATACAGACTCTAGAGGGGCTCCTATAGCCCAAGCGCAATAATAAGCCATCTCGTGGCATCACATCTAGGCTCTCAGCCTCATATCAATATCAGTATAATCATCCAGGCACTCAGCCTCAATATCAATGTAACACCACTGCGGCGTGCAGCCCAATCCACTCATAATCAATATAATACTGCTGCGGTGCATAGCCCGATCCATGGTCAGTCTGGAAAAATCATCATAAGCCCCTTGGGAATTTATAAAACAGTAGTTCTCAGCCCGAAATATCGTTTAAAATATCATTTGAGTTTTCAAAACTTAGAAGTATGGCTGAGTTTGCAAAACAGTATTTAAAACCTTGGACTAAAATCAAGTGATATGCAAGATATGCTAAAATAATAATATCAATCCCCGAAGGATTCACATAGTTGGCACGAAGCCCAAACATGGAAGTCAGCCCATAGTAAGATGATACAAGTAGTTTTAATCAAATACGAAGTAAAAATCAACAACCGGGACGGACCAAGTCACAATCCCCAATGGTGCTCTACCCTACGCTCATATCCGGCGTGAAAGTCACCTCAATGCAGCACTATGATGTGCAAATCCGGGGTTTCAAACCCTTAGGATATCATTTACAAGTATTACTCACCTCGAACCAGTGAAATCTCTTGCTCGCGATGCCTTTGCCCCTCAATTCAGCCTCTACGTGCGTCGAATCTAACCAAAATCAGAGCGAATGCATTACAATATGCTAAGGGAAAAATACCCAATCGAAAAATATCAAAAATCTCGAAACTAGCAAAACCCGAGCCCTGGGCCCACTACTCAAAAAATTACAAAATTCACATTAACGGACTCCTCGACTCGCCACGAGTCTACCCATATCAAATTCATCAAAATCGGAGTTCATTTGACCCCTCAAATTTGAAGTTTACACTTTCTTAGGTTTCAAGCCCTAACCTCCATTTTTACCCCTTAAATCCTTGGATTTTCAGTGATTAATTCATATTTTTACACCATAATAACATTATCCGAGTCTATAAATTCATACTTGATGGAATCCCCTTCGAATCCTCTCCAAATCGCCCAAAATCGCCTCTTCCCGAAGTCAAAATGTTTTCCTTAACCTCTTAAATTCGCGAACACTGCTTCATTAAAACACTTCAGAGATTTTCGCTTCTGCGGTCCACTGACCGTACCTGTGGTCACGCTTATGCGGCAATTTGACTGCTTATGCAGTCCAACTCAAAAACTCCTGGGACCGCTTCGGCGATCCAAACACCGCTTATTCGATTTTCCTCCTACCGCTTCTATGGTTTAAAGTCCGCTTACGCGGCTACGCTTATGCGTCCAACCTTCCGCTTATGCGGAACATTCCTTGTCCACTTAAGATCGCTTTTGCATCTCCCCCACCGCATCTGCAGAACTGCTTAAGCGGCTCCTTTTCCGCAAATGCGAAAATACCAGAAGGTTGAAACATCAAACCTGCAACAATTCCTAAAACCTTCGTTTAACCATCCGAAATCACCCCGAGGCCCCTGGGACCTCAACCAAAAGCACAGACATGATCTAATTCTTCATTCAAACTTGGTCGAATCATCAAAACGCTAACGTTAACCTCAAATTCCTCAATTATGATCAAAGCGAAGCCTAAATTTCTTAAAAACTTCCGAATTGCACATTCGATCAAAAACCCAACCAAATGATGCCCAATTGACCTGAAAATTTGCAGACATATCCAAAATCACCTAACGGAGCTACTGCAACTCTCGGAATGCCATTATGACCCTTAGATCAAAATCTCACCTATCAATCGAAATCCGCCAAAATTCAAACTTCGCCAATTCAAGCCTAATTTTACACCGAACCTCCAAATTCAATTCTGATCGCACTCATAAGTCACAAATCATCCCCCCGAAGCTAACCAAATCACCGGAATTCACATCCGAGCCCTCTAACTATATAGTCAACTTCCGGTTGACTTTTCCAAAACAAGCTTCCGTCTAAGGGGGATAAGTGCCTCATTTCCAGCTAAAACCAATTCAATTCTATCCGATCAACTCAAATACTGACATTGAAACGTAGAGCAACATAATATGGGGGAAACGGGGCGATAACTCACGTGACAACGGGCCGGGTCGTCACAGCATTGCAAATATGTGATCATATTTCGTGTTGCATTTTCTACCTTTAGCAATCTTTATATTGAATTTGTGGTCCATTCTGCGGCTCGCAAACACAGAGATCGCAGACTGGACTGCATTTCTTGCACTGGACTTTGCCCAAAAATTTGTTGTGGTTTGCTATTCCCTTGACCATTCTGCGACTCGCATGTTGGCTTTGCGATCGCAAATCCACATTTGCGATGCCTTTTTGCTCTTTTCTTGTCTTTTTGTGGCTTTTTGACTTAATTTCCATGTTAAGTCCTTAAACCTCATACACTTCAAAAACACTTAAATTACATAAGTGCAAAAGATAATTGCATCTAAAACAAGCTAAAATCTAAGCAATTTGTATCAAATGTGCCGAAATTCTCCGGCACATCAAATCGCAAGAAGGATTCGAAGGCACTGTTTCTGATTCAACAAGCCCTTGATGATGATATCTTTCCCCCAAATTTTAGCAACGGAGACTTCCCATGAAGCTTGGGAAATTTTGAAGCATGAGTATATGGGAGATAAGAAGGTAATTGCAGTAAAATTGCAAACTTTGCGTCGTAGTTTTGAAACTTTGAGCATGAAAAATAATGAATAGGTGCAAGATTATATGTCTAGAGTCTCTTCCATTGTTAATATCATGAAATCTTATTGGGAGATTGTAAATGATGAAATTGTTGCAGCAAAGGTGTTGAGGTCTTTAACTAATAAATTTGAGCATGTGGTTGCTACAATTGAAGAATCCATGGATTTATCTGATTATTCATTTGATTAATTAATGATTTCCTTGTTAGCATATGAATATACGTGAAACATGTCTCATGATAAAATTGATGAAAAAGCATTCCAGGTGAAAGAGGAGGCATCTTTTTCCAGAGAAAAATCGGCAATGTTTTATGGCAGAGGTAGAGGAAGAGGTGGATTTCGTGGTCATGGTAGAGGTCAATTTACTGAGACACGTTAGCCCAAGAATAACATGCAATGCTGATATTGCAAGAAGTACAGTCATATTGAATCATATTGAATCATATTGCTGGACTAAGCAAAAACAATGAGCAAAATCATGCCAATTTCTCAGAGAAAGTAGAAGAAGAAAGTAAGTTGTTCATGGCTCATTCTCCAATTTTGGACTCTTCTGATGGTGTTTGGTTCATTGATAGTGGATACTCGAACCATATGTCTGGTACAAGGTCTTTGTTTAGAGACCTCGATAAGTCACATAAGAGTGAAGTTCGACTTGGTGATGACAAGCAAGTTCGAACCAAAGGCAAAGGTACCATAGCCATAAAGACAATACAGGGTAATGTAAAAATTCTCTGTAATGTACAATTTGTTACTAGTTTGGCTCATAATTTACTGAGTGGTGGACAATAGATGGCTTGTGGTTACTCTGTTCTGTTTGATAATGGCGAATATATTGTTAGTGATAAAACATTTGGTCAGACTATTGCAGTTGTGCCTGTGACATAGAACAACATGTTTCCCCTTAATGTTTCAAATGATGTGAAAAATGTTTTAGTTGCTAAAGGTGTTAATAAAACTTAGCTTTGGCATCTTCGCTATGGACATTTTAATATTAATGGACTAAAATTATTGACTAAGAATAATATGGTTGTTGGGTTACCAGAAATTGGGGAGCTTGATTTGTGTGAAAGTTGCATTTTTGGGAAACAGAGTAGATAATCCTTTCTAGTAAGACAATCGTGGAGGGCTACATGTTGTCTTGAGCTTGTACGTGCTGACTTGTGTGGACCATTGAAGACTGAGTCGCTTGGTGGGAGTCTTTTTTTTATGCTATTTACCGATGATTATAGCCGTATGAGTTGGGTTTACTTTCGAAAATTTAAATCTGAAGCTTTTGAGAATTTCAGAAATTTCAAGCCACTCGTAGAGAAGCAATCAGGCTGCAACATAAAGATTCTTCGTACAAATCATGGTGGTGAATTTTTATCTAAAGATTTTAATTTATTTTGTGAAGAGAATGGAATTCGCATAGAGCTTACAGCACCGTTAACACCACAACAAAATGGAGTTACCGAGCAAAAAAATCGTACGGTGGTTGACATAGCCAGAAGCTTACTTAATGAAAGAGGACTTCCAGTTCATTTTTGGGGAGAGGTAGCAGCAGCAGTTGTGTACCTCTTAAACATCTCTCCAACAAAAGCAGTCTTGGATCAGACTCCATATGAAGCATGGACGGGACGAAAACCACGAGTAATCCACTTGAAAGTCTTTGGTTGTATAGCTTACGCTTTGGTTAATGTACGCTCTAAACTTGATGAAAAATCAGAAAAATGCATTTCATTGGTTATAGTCCTAAATCCAAAGCATATAGACTATATAATCCTACTAGTTCCAAAGTGATTATCAACATGAATATGGTGTTTAGTAAAGAAGCAACTTGGGAGTGGAATAACAAGAAGGAAGATTCATCGATCCATATTCCATTTCACACAGATGAGGAGCATATGGATATACTTGAATCGGGAAGTTCGGACCGTTCCTATCCTGGTAGAAATAATACTGATTTCTCTTCCCATAGATATACCAAATATTCTACTCTAGCAAGCTCTCATTCTCCAACTTCGGCATCATCTAGCGAAACTCCACCAACAAAGTTCAGATCATTGAAAGATGTTTATTCAGCTTGTAGTTTTGCCTTGTTAGCTGTTGATCCACTATGTTATAAAGAAGTTGCACAGCAACCAGAGTGGAAGAATGCAATGATTGAAGAGATTCAGTCCATTGAGAAAAATCTTACATGGGAGCTTGTTGATTTGCTAGAAGAGAAGAATGTTATCGGGCTAAAATGGATTTTTAAAACAAAATACAATTCTGATGGATGCGTCAAAAGGCACAAAGCTCGACTTATTGCAAAAGGATACTCCCAACAACAAGGCATCGACTTTGAAGAGACGTTCTCACCAATATTTCGCTTTGAAACGGTTAGAACTATTCTAGCCTTGGCTGCTCAACTTGGTTGGCATGTGTACCAATTTGATGTTAAGTCAGCTTTCCTAAATGGCGACTTACAAGAAGAAGTATATGTTTCCCAACCTGAAGGCTTCATTTCTAGTGAAGGCAAGAGCAAAGTATATAGATTGAAAAAAGCATTGTATGGTTTGAAGCAAGCTCATTGGGCATGGTATAGTAAAATTGACACTGTTTTTCAAGAGAACCAGTTTAGAAGAATTGAGAATGAACCTATACTCTATGTGAAGAAGCGAGGTAATGGTGATTTTCTGGTTGTCTATCTTTATGTAGATGATATTATATATATGGGCTCTTGTGAATTGATTGTTGTTTAATTTAAGAATTGCATGATGAGTAAATTTGAGATGTCCGACTTATGTATGTTGCATTATTTTCTTGGGCTCGAGTTAAAACAAGGTATGGATGGGATTTTTATTTCGCAAAGAAAATATGCTACTGAACTTCTACAGAGGTTCAACTTGCTGAACTGTAATCCATCTCCAACGCCCATGAATTTGAATGAGAAGCTGGTACTCGAAGATGGTACTTGTGCAACAAATGCTTCTTATTTTAGAAGCTTGGTTGGTGGTTTAAATTACTTATCACACACAAGACCCGATATAATGTTCTATGTCAGTTTGATTTCAAGGTTCACGCATAGTCTATCAAAGCAACACCTAGGTGCAGCCAAGAGGATTTTGCGATATGTTGCTAGTGTTGAATATGTCTTCATTCCACATCGATGGGGGACTTATATTTGGAGGAGAATTTCTCCCTATAAAAGGAGGCCTAATACTTAGGATTTAAACACACCTCTCATTTGCCTTCTCATCTTCTTAAGGCATTTGTATCTTCTCTCTTTAGTATTATTTCACTTGTATTTTTGGAGTGAAATAAAATATTGATTGTATTCGAGGAAATAGGCAAAATTGGTCGAACCTCATAAATTCTGGTGTTCATTTTATTGTTGCTTTATTGTCTTATTTATTATTTGTTGGTTGTTATAATTTTTGGTACAGTAGTTATGACTCATTCACACTATATACGTTTGGTTTCCACAATAATTGGTATTAAAGCCAAGGTACTGTCTAAGTATACACTGTGGTTGCAGCATAATCTGATTTTCCACATCAGAAAAGATTTATCTTGGTAACTGAGTCAATGTTCTATCTGAGTATGTTCTGTGGTTGCAGCTTAATCTGATCTTCCACACCAGAAAGAAAATAATCTTGATTATGTCGTCAGCTATTAAATAATATTTTTGTCAAAGATGGGAGACAATAAACAAGAAGAATCTACATCAATTGTCAACAGTATGTTATCATTGGCATCTTCACTTATGACAAGAATTGTGTTAAATGCGAAATTTGCGGTAGAAAGTTTTGACGGGTGATGACATTTTAGGATGTGGCAAGGCGAGGTTCTAGATGTCCTTTTTCAATAAGGGCTAGATCTTACCATTGAAGAAAAAAGACTAGATGTTATTGGAGAAGAAAATTGGAGAATTATCAACTGTGTTGCTTGCGGTACCATTCGATCCTACCTTGCTAAAGAGAAGAAATATATGTACACAAAGGAAACCTCTATAAGTAAATTATGGAAAGCACTAGAGGATAAATTTTTGAAGAAAAACAGTCAAAATAAATTGTACATGAAGAAGAGACTGTTTCTCTTCACCTATGTTTCTGGTACCACAATAAATGAACATATCACCAGTTTCAATAAATTGGTCACATATTTGCAAAATATGGATGCAACTTTTGATGTTGGTGGCTTGGACTTGATGTTGTTGAGGTCACTTCCTGATGAGTACGAGCACCTTGAAACTACTCTACTCCATGGGAATGGCGAAATGTCTCTCAGAGAAGTTTGTTCGACTTTGTACATCTATAAACAAAGAAAGGGAGAAAAATAAAAGGTCAGAGAAGGAGAAACACTGGTTGTGAGGGGCCGTCCTCAAAATCTAACGAGGACAAAGAAAGGAACATCCTAGTCAAGATCTAGACCCAGCAAAGATGAATGTGTTTTTTGTCGAGAAAAGGGGCACTGGAAGAAAGACTATTCGAAGTTGAAGAATAATACCAAACGTAACAATGGAAAGGCCATTATAGATTCAAATGTAGATGATTGTGATGATTTAGACTTCTCATTAGTTACAATAGAGACATGAACATCATCAGACATATGGTTGATGGACTCGGCTTGAAGCTATCATGTGTCCCAACAGGGACTGGTTCGTGGATTTTCAAGAAGGAGAATATGGAGTCGTCGGATAACAACCTTCTTACCCCTTATGAAATTGGTTTAATACGATTAAGGAACCATGATAGAATGATCAGAACATTAACAGATGTTCGATATGTACCGAATTTGAAGAAGAATCTCATCTCTGTGGGAGCCCTAGAATTAAAAGGGTTCAAAATCATTGCAGAAAATAGAGTGATGAGAGTATATTCCGGTGCACTAGTGGTAATGAAGGCCAATCGGAGAAACAATAACATATACCATTATTGTGGTAGTACAATTATTGGGACAACGACAGTGGCGTCCAGTGATGAAAAAGAGGCAGAAGCAACCATGCTATGGCACGTGTGTTTGGGACATACTGGAGGAAAATCCTTGAAAACTCTATTAGATCAAGGATTGTTAAAAGGGGTAAAGACTTGCAACTTGGAGTTTTGCGAGTATTGTGTCAAAGGGAGAAAGACAAGGGTTAAATTTGGCACAACGGTCCTTAATACAAAAGGTATTTTGGATTATGTGCACTATGATGTTTGGGGTCCTTCTAAAATACCTTCATTAGGTGGGAAGCACTATTTTGTAACCTTTGTTGAGGGTTTTTACTGAAGAGTGTAGGTGTATACATTGAAGAGCAAAGATGAAGTGTTGAGAATTTTTCTCAAATGGAAGACGATGGTGGAGAATCAAACAGGTAGAACGATCAAATGTATTCGCACTGACAATGGAGGTGAATACCAAAATGATAATTTCAATAAGGTCTATGAAAATGATGGCATCGTCCGACACTTCACTGGCATACATACACCACAACAGAATGGAGTGGCAGAACGTATGAACCAGACCTTGTTAGAGAAGGAACGGTGTATGTTGTCCAATGCTGGCTTGGGCAAAAAAATTAGGGGATGAGGCAATTACATATACTTTCCACCTCATTAATCATCTACCATATACTGCTATCAATGGCAAGACACCATTTGAAAAATGGTATGGAAAGCCTGCCGTAGTTTATGACTCTTTGCACATATTTGGCTCAACTACATATTATCATGTAATAAAGTCAAAATTGCATCCAAGGGAAAAGAATGCTATTTTTATGGGAATTACTTCTCGAGTTAAAGGATATCTCTTATGGTGTCCTATGACAAAGAAAGTAATATTTATCAGGGATGTTACATTTGATGAATCTGCTATGGTAAATAAGGTAATAGAAGATACCAAACAAAATGAGGGTGCTTCTGAGCAGGTGGAGTTTGAGGGAAAATTTATTTTTCCTACACAAGAATCATAGGAGGAAACAAATAAAGATCCTCCTCCAGAAGAAGAGCTAGTTGAGAGGGAGGTTCCAAATCAAGAACCCCAACAGCAACTTGAGACAATTGCAACAAGTAAACCAAAAATAACAATAACGAAATTTGTTCATCTCATAGAGACGGTGGCTTGTGCAACCTCAATTGTAGTTGATGATGTTCCTACCACTTATAAAGATGCAGTCCAAAGTTTAGAAGAAGATAAGTGGAGGATTGCCATGAATGATGAAATACAGTCCCTTCATTAGAATTATACATGGAGTTTGGCCAATCTCCCTTAGGGTAAGAAAGCAATTGGGTGCAAATGGGTTTATGCAAAGAAGGAAAAATTTCCTAACCAAGTAGATGTTCGCTACAAAGCAAGATTGGTGGCCAAAGGATATGCTCAAAAAGAGGGAATTAATTACAATGAAGTATTTTCTCCAGTTGTAAAACATTCCTCTATTAGAATTATGTTGTCTTTGGTAGCACAATTGGATTTGGAACTAGTTCAGATGGATGTAAAAATTGCATTTTTACATGGAAACTTGGAGGAGGAAATATACATGACTCGTCCAGAAGGATTCAAAGTTGCTGGAAAAGAAAATATGGTGTGCAAACTTGAAACATCATTGCAAGGATTGAAACAATTTTCTGAACAATGGTACAAGAGATTTGACAAGTTTATGTTGCGGCAAGGGTACAAAAGAAGAAAATATGATCATTGAATGTATTTGCGCAAGCTTGAAGATGGTTCCTTTGTATATCTTCTCCTATATGTTGATGATATGTTGATAGCTTCCAAGAATTAAGAAGAAATTGATAAGTTAAAGATTCAACCGAAGAAGAAGTTAGAGATAAAGGATTTCGGTGAGGCAAAGAAAATTCTTGGGATGGAGATAATAAGAGATAGACGTTCAAAGAAACTTTATTTATCTCATAAAGAATATTTGAAGAGATAACTACATCGCTTTGGCATAGATGAGAAAACTAAGCCAGTTCGTACTCCACTTGTTCCCTATTTTAAGCTAAGTACTATTATGTTGCCAAAAGATGAAGTTGAATGGGAGTATATGTCAAGGTGCCATATGCAAATGTTGTTGGTAGTTTGATGTATGCAATGGTCTGCACGAGAACTGACATTTCATAAGTTGTTGAGTTATTAGCAGATATATGCATAATCCAGGAAATGAACATTGGCAAGCTGTGAAGTGAATTCTACGGTATATTCATAATACTATAGATGTTTTGTAAGTTTTTGAGCAGGAAGACAATCAGTCTGTACTTGGATATTGTGATTCAGATTTTGTGGGTGATCTGGACAAACGAAGAGCAACTACTAGCTATGTGTTTACTTTTGCAAAGGCATAAGTTAGTTGGAAGTCTACTTTGTAGTCAACAGTTGCTTTGTCTACAATAGAGGCAGAGTACAATGCTATTATAGAGTTTGTGAAGCAGGCAATTTGGCATTAGGGGTTGCTAAAAGAGCTTGGTGTTAAACAAAAATGTATCACATTTTCTGTGATAGTCAAAGTGCTATTCAATTAGCGAAGAACCAAGTTTATCATGCAAGGACAAAGCACATTGATGTTCGGTATAATTTCGTATGAGAAATCATAGAAGAAGGTGGAGCCACAGTGAAGAAAATTCAAACTATAGAGAATCCGGCTGATATGCTAACAAAAGTGGTAACTACGGTCAAGTTTCAACATTGTTTGGATTTGATCTACATTGTTGAACACTGAAGACTGAAGATGAAGACACAACCAAAATTTGCTACTGAGAGAAAATTGAAGATGTGGAATTTTTCCAAGGTGGAGATTTGTTGAATATATCTTCACCCCACATTGGTGGGGGACTTGTATTTGGGGGAGAATTTCTCCCTATAAAAGGAGGCCTAATTTTTAGGATTTAAACACACCTCTCATTTGCCTTATCGTCTTCTTAAGCCAATTTTATCTTCTCTCTTTAGTATTATTTTACTTGTATTTTTGGAGTGGAATAAAATATTGATTGTGTCCGAGGAAGTAGGCAAAATTGCCCGAACCTCATAAATTCTGTTGTTCGTTTTATTGTTGCTTTATTGTCTTATTTATTATTTGGTGGCTATCTTAATTTTTGGTATAGTAGTTGTGACTCATTCACACTATATACATTTGGCTTCCGCAACAACTGGCATAACAAGTTATGTAAATTTTTTACTCAAAAGTATCATATTTCAGGTTAGTTGGCTTTACTGATAGTGACTGGGCAGGTAGCTTGGATGATCGCAAGAGCACATTTGCGAATGTTTTCAATCTTGGTTCTGGAGCAATCTCACGGAGTTCAAAGAAACAAGATACAATGGCTTTATCATCTTCGAAAGCAGAATACATGGCTGCAATTACAACAAGTTGTCAAGATGTCTAGTTAAGAAAATTGTTAGCGGATCTTCAACATGAGCAAATTGGTCTAACTGAAATATGGTATTACAACAAGGAAATAATTTCTATGACAAAGAATCCTGCTTTTCACAGTAGAACGAAGCACATCAACACTCGCTATCACTTCATTCGCAATCCAGTCATTGGTGGAGTAATCTCAACGGAATTTTGTGGCACAAATGATCAAGTTGCTAATGTTCTTACGAAATCGCTGCCTCGCAACAAGCACAACTTCTTTAGACTACAAATGGGAATATATGATTTTGAAGAAAGAGGGAGTGTTGACTAATTCTTCAAAACAATTCAGTTGCACATGATTTCATCGTGACTCCTTTTTAGCAGTAGTGGACTTATGTTTTACTGTTCTTGTTGGTTTTACAACATTATCACTTAGTAGTGGGCCATGTTTTTTATTTTTCCTCATGTTCTCCATTATATATTAGTTACTATTTCTTAGACTTACCAGTTAAATTGTAAGCCTATTAAAGGCAGTTGGTGTTCTTGTTTTCAAGAGAAGTGAATTGAGCAGTAAAAAAGCTTTATTTTGTATATCTCTTCTTCCTTCGTTTCCAACAAATGAAACACCATGCTAGAACATCAAAGTGAGAAACAATTATGTCTTTATTATACACCTTTCTAGCAATAATTGTCTTCCCTTGTTTTCCTATGCCTATAATTGGGACGACATCTAGCTCATTTGTACCTCGAATCAAATTTTGAATTATTCTTTCAGATTCATTCTCAAAACCCACTACCTCATCATCATCTATAAGATTGCTATGTTGAGATGGGATATGGTTAGATGGTTCTACCGCAGAGTTGTGCTTAAAAACAATGCTCTCCGACCAAATCTTGCTAACATCTACACTAATATGTGTGATCTCTTTTAAGATTGTAAGAAGTGAGAAAAAAGATGCCAATGAGACTTATATTGTGCAACAATAGAGTTAATGGCTAATTCAGCTTCATATGCCAAATTAATAGTACGCCTCTGAATATCTTTAAGAATTTCATGTTGAGGGTGCACCTTTGCAACATCTCTGAAAATGGATGTTACAGACTTGGGCAGCTCAAGCATATATGGGGCCTAAGACGAAATTTTAATATGGGGTCTTATTTTTCATTATTTGTCAAAAAATTGTCAAGAACTCGTTTTTGAGATTTTATTAAATTTTCGACCTTTTTTTTTTGTATTTTTGAATAACCCGATGCATATTTTCTTGTTGATACATTTATATTATAAAAAAAATATTAAACAATATATACAGAGTAAAATTAATAAAATAATAAATAACAAATAAAAATAATACTAGAAAGTTAGAATAATATTACCCAATGACTGACTGATTCAAGAAGTTTGAAGACTTTGATTCAAAAATATCTAGTTGTTGACTTGTTGGAGTCTTAAGAAAGAAAGGATCCAATAGAAAGAATTAAGAAGATGAGCATGAATCATGAATAAAGAGGAAGGAAGAAGATATGTCTTCTCAAATATGAAGAATGAATGGATACTAGCACTAGAATTGAAACTTTGGCTAGGGATTACTTGGAAGAATAAATAGTAGAGTTGTCAAATAAAATTAAAGTGACAACTATTTTTCTACTATTTTAAACTTTAATTTATTAATATATCTAAAGTTTTTCTTTCTTTTTATATGAAAAGTACAAAAGTACTATATACATAAATTTGTTTTATAAAAGAAAAACCTATAAACCTATAAAATATACTATGTTAGAGCCGACCCTGGCTACAGACAAGAGCTCTATCTCTAAAATTCCAATGTGAGGTTTCAACATGAAATTTGAACCAATTTCAGATTTCAACATGAAATTTTAACCAACAAGAAGTCTATTGCCACACCAATATTTCGAGCAGAGACATTAGATTAATGGAACTTCTTGAACTTTTGTTTTCTGAGACACACTAGCAAATTGTAAAGATGATGTGAAAATCCCTTTGGTAATTTCTTGTCCTTGAAAGTTCTTGATTGACTAAACTTTGAAGCCTTCAATTCACAGAGAAAAATATTCTTCATTTTCAGCTCCACTGTCACTACCAAGGATAATATATAAGGAGGCATACACTCGATATGACTCATATCATCTCCATCCTCACTGCCCCACATTGTCAACCATGAACTGAATTTGAGCCTCTAGACCTTCCAGCTTCTCATGGTGTCACAACCCTAGTTCACCAATTGTGAACACGTCATGACGGCACCTAGTCTTCGCGACCAGGTAAGCCTAACACATTGCGGAAGTGACAACAATTGCCAAATTTATAACCAAAACTAAATAACAGGAATAATGTATACAGTTGCTGCCTGGTACATACACTTTAATAACATCACTGAAGTAACCTCCCAGACCCCGAAACCCACGGGCAACACAGGCTAAAAGAATATAAGTCACGGTTCTAACATCCAGAAATGTCTACACAACTGAACACATGAAATGGAACAGCTAACTATAAGCTAGAGTAGAAGGAGACTCTTCGATCTGCGGACGCTGCAGAATATACCTCAAGTCTCTGAATGTATCACCTGAATCACTGATAAAATGTCCGACCAGAAGTACCTGGATCTGAACAACAAAAGTGTGCAGAAGAGTAGCATGAGTACACCACAGCGATACTCAGTAAGTGCCAAGCCTAACCTCGGTTGGGTAGTGACGAGGAAAGGTCAGGGCCCTACTGAGACAGAAACAATAAAATAGCAAGAGATTAACAGTATCGAAGTCTGATGAAAACTAATG